>MJUU01013994.1:571-39151 GCA_002080025.1 Modiolus philippinarum | reverse complement strand
GAGGATCCAAAAGATATTTTATCACAACCATTGTGGCTGAATCAGGATATAAAGATTAAAGAAGAGATGACTATTAATATAAAATACATAAATAGAGACATATTTTTTATAAATGACTTATTTTCAGAAATAAGACTTTTTACACATATACAGAATTTATCAATAAATTTGATCAAGATCTTTCAACAAACTTTATTGAATTTTATAGCATCCTCAGTGCAATCCCAGCAGACTGGAAGAAACTTGTGTTTGGGAATGACAAATTAAATGTGGTGGAAAATATGTTAGTGAAAAAATTAAAAGACAGTTCTAAAAATAATAAGTACTTTTATAAGCTTTACACCGAGCATATTAAAGAAATCTCTATTAAAGCTCAGGAAAAGTGGATAAATGACTTAGAAATAAATGAGATAAAAAATTTGGATGAAATTTATATGTTACCTTTTGTAATAACAAGAAATACACAGTTACAAAATTTCCAATTTAAATTGCTTCACAGGATACTTATAACAAATATTAAGTTGTACAAATATGAATTGAAGGAAACAGAGTTGTGTACCTTCTGCTTTGAGACACCAGAAACCTTGAAACATGTTTTCTGGGAATGCAGATATACAAAAAATGTTTGGCTATCAATTGTTAGTTTTCTTCAAGAACGCAATGTGGCATTGAACACAAATGCCACAAATGTACTTCTTGGTATTGGGGCTGACAGGGAGCAAGACTGTACAATACAGAATATTATTTTGATTTTAAAATATTATCTATACATATGTAGATCAAAAAATAATTTACCATACACAAAAGGTGGAATAGAATTTTTGAAATATTATATGTATATTGAAAAGAAATCTAGCCTGTTCCTAACCTCTGCACAAAGAAATTTTATTAATAAAAAATGGTTGCCCTTGGAAGGTTTTTTCAGTGGATGAACTCAAGAACAAAGTTAAAGAAAGCTAATTTATATAAATAAATCACATAACTGTAATATTCATATAGAATATTTGTTTTCTGTCTGTCTGTAATGTATACATGAACTGTCAATATTTTAGTGTTCTATTTATATGTTCATGATGTTTTCAGTTTCAAAAATAAAGAATTACAAAAAAAAAGTTGTTTCATAATCATAAAGGGATATTTACAAATGTATCATACATGCTGCACTTCAGACAAGCAAGATGTTTTCTTGAATCGGAAATGTACTTACATGTTGTAATCTACATAAATAACATTCCATTACAATATGATTTCAGAACCCTGAGCTGTTAATAGAATGGAAGGAAGGAACCGGTTTAACATTGTACGAAGGTTATGGACAAACAGAAACTGTAAGTTGTTTTCATAATTTTTTTCAGTAGTGTATTGAATGTACATCTGTATTTCAGTAGTGTATTGAATGTGTAGCTGTATTTCAGTAGTGTATTGAATGCGTATCTGTTAGTTTATTCTGATTTCAAAGTTGTTGTAATGGCCTTATATTTCCGCAGCAATTTACAGAGTATAAATAGATATTGCATATTCTTGTGTAATTTCACATCTGCAAATCAATGAAACAACGGCAGTAGAATACACTTTTCTGTTTCACTGTCATACCATTCCAGTTTCTCTAGTGCATATATTGCATTTTATATACAATTTTGTTTGTTCTAATTAAATGTTGAAAGACGGGATATTAAATACTGAGAAATTGAAGAATTATTCCTTGAAATTAGAAACCGTCGCCATTGTAAGGTTCCGATATTTAACGTTCATATTCTCTGTTTTTATATTTTGACATTAGTGCAAGGTAAACGTATACTACTTAAGTTTTCTGTCCACAAGGGCACATGCGCACAGTCCTTGTTGATCTAAATATCGGGTCATCATGAATCAATTTTATCCTCGGTTCAGTTATTTCTAAAGTTGCACTTGTTTTACCATATCATTAAATTCCTACTACACTTTTTCTATGAAAATTTGATTTAGTTGTAGTGAATGATTTTATATAATAGGGGCAATAAAGAAATTACCAAACAGAATTGTCAAGAGCCGAAGTCCATGAGGCAAAATTACAAAACATGTAAGACCATCGGAAAAATTGTTTACCTCGATGGTTCTGACTTGGTACAGGCATAATTTAAAGGTACAAGCTCATGACAATTTTATTTGCCAATTTTTTTTTCTTCATTTTTAAGCGAACATTGCAGACATCAGTCGTTAATGCTACAGTATCTTGTTATTAGTTTCATCTTATTAGAATGTCAGGATGGGGGTCTTAAGTAAAGTAAAAGTTAAATAGTACCCCCTCCATATCATCAATGTTTTATCAGGCCGGGAAATAGTTCGCAAAAATTGTCTCCCCTGTAAATTTGTATACCTGTCATCTCCTAAAATAAACAAGGTAAGTGATCATGATGACACAGCAACAGTAAAAAAATCATCATTTCAAACATATGCGGTATTTTTTAATATTTCACATACTTTATGTATCTTATGCTGCAATAATCGCTGTATGGTACAGATATATGAGAAATATACAATTGTCGTTGATCAATTTATAAAACATTGTTTTAAAACCAACTCTATCTGATAGTCATAACTGCATTATCATAAAGAAAATTTTTAGCCACCCTCAAAGGGCATGGGCGGAGACAAAAGTTAGAAGTATTAAATATACAATTGTGCATTGTTTCATTGTTTAAACCATATGAAATTGATTTCTAAATATGGCCTTTTTCAGGATCCACTTTTTCAAGTTTTTCAGTAGGGAGAAAATAGACTTTGCATTATATTTTTAGACCATGAGTGATTTGTGCTCACTGTGTAATGAATAAATGGGGCAATTAAAGGAGCATGTATTACTTTTAGTTTTTTCACTTCGTTTGTATTCAAGATTTTCGGACATTTGTTAATTAATATTTGAAGTGTAATATAAGGGTGTTCCTGGGTGGAAACCTTTTGGTATTCTTTATGGTAATTTGTTGATATTGTCGTTTTTATACAAAAGCTGAATCCTCAAAGAAGCCTCAGAAGGAATGCATATGAAATAAACTTAGATGGTATTTGAACTCTTATTTTTAAAAACGCAAGAAAGGGCGGACATGATAACTTGCATATGGATTAACAGGGATACTGGTAATCCGTATACAAATTTTGGTAAAAATTTTAAGATGGCCTTTTTATGGTTCCACTTTCAAAGATTGACACTAAATTGATCCTTATTGCCGATTTGTGCTGAATATGTGCATCTATACGTTTACTTGCGACAATCTACGTTGTTTGCATATCAATTGATAATGTAGGTATGAAAAATATTAGAATTTTTTTCAGTGAAAATAACTTTAATCATTATGCCAATCGTCTTTTTAAAATCAACATTCGGTTATTTTTTCATTCAATAGTATTTATAGCATCAACGTTAGACCCCAGTTTAAAATATAAACATACATGGTAAAATTTTATGTATGTCCTTAAATTAATTTCTCTATTTTCACCATTTTTCATTTATAAAATAAAATAAATAAAAAAAATATTTATGTTGTTTTTACTTCAGACATTTTTATGTGGCACATATCCATGTATCGAAATTAGACCAGGTTCAATGGGTAAAGCAGCACCAGGAATAGACTTACAGGTATATAAATAAGTTAGAAATTACAAAAATATTTTATTTTATTTTAACATAGAAGACGGCGATTACGAACTGGAACTAACAGGGGTTTTTTATTTGGGTATATCGTCTCTGTTCCTTTCGTTTCCTTGTTTTCCCATGTCTTGAAACCAGTTTAGGTTTTTCCATTTACTACTACATTGTAACTATAAAGTGAATGTATTTTGTAACAATTGAGTGAGTTTTTAAATATGTATTTTAAGAACTAAACATCGATGTTACTATAAGTTAAGTTGCTGATGATGGCAGTTTTGACAACCTTTTTTTATTTCAGATCAAAAGTAAGTTAATGTAATAGGCCATAATATATTATTTAACATGAATATTTTTCCAAAAATATTACAAGGTTGGTGCCAGTACGGCTTATCGAATATTTTTGGCAGATCGATTTCTTTCACAACTTCTATTAAATAGCAATATTCTTATGCACACAGTTTAGGTATGTCTGAACACAAAAGATGTGAAGACCTTTTGTGTTCTTCTTACTTTTTTGTTAACATCATTCTTTAATATTGTACTTACTCAACAAAATATAATTTCAGATAGTGGACAATGACGGAAATGTTTTACCCAGGAATATTGAAGGGGTAATTGCTGTGAAGCTCACTCCTCAAAGACCCATGGGATTATTTTCTCATTATGTTGTAAGTCAGTAATAAAATCTTCCTTTTTATTGAAATAGATTAATATTAAATTGAAAACGTTTTTAAAACATGCCTTGGTAATTTTTGATAGTCTCATGAACAGATAATCATTAAAAGAAAAAAAAATATTTTGGACTCGTTTACCTTAAAATAACATACGCAAAGGCACAAGGAAATACGGAGATCTAAACAATGAACCGAGAATTGTACACAAAATCCAAGGAGACTCTAAATGATTGTCCTCTACGAAAGTAAACCACTCACGTTAAATTTCCCGATTTTTACCCTCATGCAAAGTTGTTTCCTTAGCTGATTTTGGCTTTCAATTTATATCATTTGATTATAGACATTTACAGTTTTTATCAAATTACAAAAAAAGGAAAACAGCAAAGTTTATCAAAGTTCCAATCGCTTAAAATACTGAGGCTTAATTCCCTGTATGGCACTCGGTAGATGTCCTTGGTACTGGATTTGGCTTGCTATTTCGATATTTTTGGAAATGAGTACTTCTTTTTGGACTACTTGTGGATTATTGCTTTCCATATTATTTGATTTTAATGCTGCTGATGAGAGGTTACTCCTTGAAACACGTGTACAGCATAACGAAATTTAACGTTTTTTGAATTTTACAACAGAAAAAGGATATACTGATTTTGTATTTTGCCAAAAGCTATTACTGAATGAGTTACCGTTTGAATTCGAATCTCCATTGATTTTTAGTTTAATCTTGTAACAATGGGAAAGCTAAAGTCTTTTAATTAAAAGTTATTCAACTCGCACATAGTCCACCACATATAAGAAAACCGGTAGGAATTTGAAAAATATTTATTTACGTTGTATAGTAACAATACACAAAATGATTATTCAATTTACCAGGACCTTATTGTTTATTTTTTATTATAGGATGACGACAACAGAAATAAAGCTGTATTTAAAGGAGAATTTTATCTAACAGGTGATAGAGGGCAAATGGATGAGGATGATTATATTTGGTTCATAGGACGTGATGACGATGTCATGTTGTCTTCAGGGTAAAATTTAAGGTTTTTTTAATTCAAAGCATAATCGTCCAAAATCAAAAACCTGAAGGTATGACACAGCGTCACCTGTACACATCTGAAAAACATACATAAAAATATATGTTGTGCAATGGCCACAAATTAATGTAAATAAACAAGGTATGCCAAAATTAAAAGGTAAAATTAAACAAAATATACAACTAAGAACAGCTAAAATAACCAAAACGGTTTGAAAGGAAACTGTGCCCAACGTTTCGGCCAGTACAGCCTTCATCTAGGGGCAACCGGGACAGAAAAATGGAAAAAGATGTAGAGGATACAAGAGAAGACTACTGACTAACGTGTAACGAAAATCACCTTTAAATCATGCTTAATCTTGAACTTAATCCAAAAAGAAAACAAAACATTTTAATACTGTACTGTGCAATCGTATAATTTCAAATAAAGTGAAATCATAAAATGGACTGTTTCTTAACATTCATGCCAAAGGGTCGAACAGTCCCCAGAAAATGGATAAATTTTTGTTCAAGGAACTGTCGTTGTTTCTCACCCGCACTAGTTTGTAAAAGGATAGTTACATGCATGTCACGTATGCTGTGGTTGGGTCGCCGAAAGTGTTCACCTACTTTTCCATTGGTGACGCTCTGTTTATGTTCGACAAAGCGATCACCCAATCTACAACAAGTCTCGCCCACATAGATCATCTGGCATAAGTTGCAACCAACAGCATACACTACGTTTTCAGTAGTGCAGGTGAAACCATTTTTTAGTTTGAAGACGTTAGCCGGTCCTACTACTTCATTTGTTTCCCAAGTAAAATTACAAGTCAGACAGCGAGATCGCTTACATTTTCTAGTGCCCTTGAATTCACAGGGAATTTGAGGAGTAGCACTCTTGAAAGAGCTAGTGACAAGATGCTGTTTTAGACTCTTCTCTTTTCTGAAGGCCACAATCGGAGGCGAATCCTGGAAAAATGCTGACACGTGTTCGTCCTTGAGAACTATGGATTTAAAGTTACGGATCAAAATGTTTTTGATGGCTTCGTTATGAGGGTGGTATGTCAGAACCAACGGCACACGTTCGTCGGTATTTCTCACCCTCTTCTCCATAGCCTCAGATCTGTTCACTCGGGAAACTGAAATCATAGCTCGATCCAAAACTGTGCTTGGGTAGCCTCTCTTAACAAAAAAGAATTTCATTCTGTTACATTGAGTCTTGAAGTCCAGCTCATTGCTACAAATCCGACGAAGTCGTAAAAATTGTGACTTTGGAATTGCATCTTTGCACGACTTAGGATGACAAGACCCAGAATTTAAGTAACAGTTGGCGTCTGTCAGTTTGTAAGACACTGAGGTGGAAATTTCCCCATCCTTTATGGAACAATTAATGTCGAGAAAACAGAGACTATTTTTGGCAATATTAAAAGTGAATTTGATGGCTGGAGGTACGAGAAAACATAGTCAATGAAAGACATAAGTTCATCTTCACTACCTGAGGACACCCCAAAGACATCATCAATGTATCTTTTGTAAAGTTCTGGGACGGGTCCTATATATTCGGAGAACATTTTTCCTCAAGGTAGCTGACAAATAAACAGGGAAAGCTTGGGCCCATTTTGGTTCCCATCGCAATGCCACCAGACTGACTGTAAAAATCCCCATCAAATTGAAAGGTATTGAGAGTCAGGACTAACTCAGCAAGCCTAAGGATGATGTCTGTTTTTACATAAGGATAAGGTCTTCAGTCTAAAAAGTGTCTTAAAGCTACCATAGTATCATTGTTGGGGATGCTAGTGTAGAGGGCAGTAACATCCATAGTAAGTAGTCTGAATTCAGCATTTTCTGGCTGGAAAAACTCAAGAATAGTGAGAGCATGTGTAGTGTCCTTGATGTATGTTGGTAGGTTCTCCACAATTGGAATAAACACGTCATGCAGAAAGCTAGAAATGTATTCAGTAGAACAACTACAGGCTGAGACTATCGGTCTACCAGGATTTCCCAATTTATGTATTTTGGGAAGCATATAAAAACGTGATGTCCTTGGTTGAAAACAACTAATTTATATGCTTCATCTGGTAGATCCTGCTTTTCTATGGATGTTTTAATAAAATTTTTAATGAATTTCTTATTATCCTTCGTGTTGTTGGATTTAAGTTTTTTTTGTAAAAATGTGAATCCGAAAGTTGAAAGTCCCCTTCAGCGTTATAACACTGAGAGTCCCAGGCGAACACGGCACCTCCTTTGTCTGCAGATTTGATAACAATATCAGTGCGTGCTTTTAGGTGCCGAAGCGTGGTCTGTTCCTCTGGGATCAGGTTATGCCTCTTTAGGGGTTTGGGTTTTAGATTGTCAATTTGACTGATACACGACCTAAAGAAACCCTGCAACACAGGAAACCAAGATGCTTTAGGTGTGAAATTCTGATTTTGCACGATGGGCAATGTTCCATAAAGGATGGGCAAATTTCCATCTCAGTGTTTTACAAACCGACAGACGCCCACTGTTACTTAAATTCTGGGTCTTGTCATCCCAAGTCGTGCAAAGATGCAATTCCAAAGTCACAATTTTTACGACTTCGTCGGATTTGTAGCAATGAGCTGGACTTCAAGACTCAATGTAACAGAATGAAATCCTTTTTTGTTAAGAGAGGCTACCCAAGCAAAGTTTTGGATCGAGCTATGATTCCAGTTTCCGGAATGACCAGTTCTGAGGCTATTGAGAAGAGGGTGAGAAATACCGACGACCGTGTGCCGTTGGTGCTGACATACTTTGTTTATTTACATGAAAAACATACAAATCGTTATAAATCAAACATGAATATCCCTTCTTTGTTTTTGTATTATGAAATCTTTATTTTATCTCAATTTTTGCTGTCTTTCATCGATGCAGGACAAGAAATGAAATAAGGTTGTAATTCTCAATATTGTAAGCACAAGCAAACTACAGAACAACGGCAGTTGAATACCGAAGGAACAAAGCACAAGATTACATGAATCAAAGTCCAGAGACAAGGCAAATATTGTCTGTAGTTTGCTTGTGCTTACAATAATATAAGTACATTTTCATCATCTTTGTTTCTTTATTACCAGTGGGTCATTTTCACTGTTGGTGGTCCGGAAGTCCCCGTTATTCACAAATCCATGCAGTAGTCTAGTAATTCAGAGCTGGCCCAAAACCGATTTTTTGGAAACTTCAGTATTCAAATTAAAAAACTTTGTTTGAGACTTAGGAGTATCTCCGGACTCCCTCGTTCAAAGCTGTGTCCTAAATGATTTCGGCTTTCAATTTATATCATTTTGATTATTTGTTCTTTATCAGCTTTCGATTATGGAGTTCAAATTTTAAGATTTTATGTGCACTGAAGAGACATAAGTTGCTGAAATGGTCAGATGCTGAAAGTAAATTTACTTCGGTATTTTGTTATTTAAAAAGTAACTGTAACTTTTGTTAAAAAGGTTATGAAGTTTAAATTTCATTGTATATTTTAAGAAAATACGTTACAAAATGATATCAAAAACTTAATTTTTTAGGGTTCCCAATAGTAAAACATGGACTTAGCCATTACATTACTAGTGGGTACCCATCTTTTATCAGATACCCCTCCTGAACCACTGAGTAGATTTTTATGAAACTTTAACACAGTCTTTATGACATCATTAATGTAGATGTGCACCTCCTATTTCAGAATTTGATTTTATTGATTTTTAATTTCTGGAATCAAATGGGGGTGCTGGGTATTTATTGGTGAGCTTTGCTCAAAATTTTTCTAGTTTTGTTTTGCGTTGCTAGCGTTAGATTCTACGTGTATGTGTACTGGAGAGACATAAGATGTCGAAATGGCAATCTGCAAAAACTAAATTTACAGTAATATCGGTTTATTTTGTTATGTATCTATGGTGTTATATACCATCTGATATTTAAGTTAATGTGATATATAAGAAAATATATAAAAGTAAATGAGAGGTGAGAATTTTGATACAGGAACTCATCGTTACAAAAAAATCACATCATTCAGCAGAAGAGGAACATATTTATTACTTTGATGCGCTCAAAGTTAAAAGTTTAAGGTCAATTAACAATGAAGGGGTATGGAGTAAATGTAAATGAGACAAAATCTCTACAAATACATGGTCAATTAAGATCTGATTAATTGTTGTCATACAGTGCATGTTATAATACACTTCAAATGAAGTAATAGTACATTGCTATTACAAGGTATGTAGGAATTTTATTATTCAATAGGTCAGAAGTCTAGTTCCTCTCATCTTACAGGTATTGATTCCTTCATTTCGCCTCAAACATATGATATTTTCCATTTTGGAAGTTCCGTTTGGATAAGAACATCTATAACAAGTATAGTTATAACTATTCATTGACGTTATATCGTGTTTTTACCATCATAGTTCTGTGTAATGAATTTCTTTGTAGTTATCGGATTGGACCGTTTGAAGTAGAAAGTGCTCTGATAGAACATCCTGCTGTACTAGAGTCTGCTGCTGTCAGTAGTCCAGGTGATGTCAGAGGAGAGGTAAGTTTTTAAATAACATCTTGCTGTCTTAGAGTCTGCTGCTGTCAAAGGTAAGCTCTTCTAGAACACCCTGCTGACTACATGGCTGCTGCTGTCAATAGCCCGTATGACGTTAGGGCAGATGTAAGCTCTTATAGAACGCCCTTCAGTACTTGAGTCTGCTGCTGTCAATAGCCTTGATATTGTCGGGCGGGGGGGGGTACTTTTTTTTCATTTATCTAGCCAAAGCAAGAAACGTTGAAATATTATACTCATCAGAATGCATTTATATTATAAAGTACTTTGCATAAAACATTCATTTATTTCATTTGCAAACATATCGAAATGAGTTAACTGGATATTTGTTTTCTCTTTTATGTCAGTTTATGTACAATTTGTGTTTCTTGAAATTATATTTAGCAAAAATTCTTTAGATTTGCAATGCTGCTGTATTGACGAATCCGTATTAAGCAAGTATCCTCCGTAAGTTTTTCAACGGAAAAGTGTTTGAATTGTAGGTTGTGAAAGCGTTTGTAATCCTGACACAGCAGTACACTGATTGTGATAAGGACAGTTTGATTAAAGAGCTTCAAGATCATTGTAAATCTGTCACAGCACCTTATAAATATCCACGAAAAGTAGGTATATAAACTATAAGATAATGTGAAAATATAAACAATAAAGAGGAGGATGAACGATGAAAGTCAATGACTTTAAATTGAGTAGAATAATATTCAAAACTTGTTTATTTTTTATGATAATGTCACAGGTAATTTGGTGTGTATATATATATATTAAACAATGATCTCATACCTTTGCACAACATATTATAAGAGCTGTTCATCATGCGAAATACACTGAACAGTATTAGTCATAGCGACCGAAACGATATAAACGCACATATTGAATTCATATTGATTATATGTAATATCAAATGACATTTCCATATTTCTGTCTTCATTTTTGAACATCTTTTCTCTGCTCCTGACCAAAAAAAGCTGCAAAGTTTACATGTATTGGTTTTTTACAGATTGAGTTTGTGGAGCAGTTACCAAAAACCATAAGTGGGAAAATAAGAAGAGTGGAACTTAGAAATAGAGAATGGGGGCGTGATGAGAGTGAATAATTCGATAAGATAGTTGCTCTGGAAATGTATTGTACTTGCTCTCGAGGATTTCAAAGATGGCAAATGGCAATCAACTGTTTGCTTAACAATTTCTGCATCAGCTTTATATACAGAAAATGTACGAACAAGCATAAAACAGCTGTAGTAAAGAAATACATATAGCTTAAAACAATAGAATTGTTTACTGTAGAGAAGCAGAAAGTTCATACTAGAATAAAAAACATATATTGTGCAATACCTTATACTATAACTACAATAAAAGACAAAAATGTTTCAGTTGAGTTTATTTACCATGCGATTCTGATTTTTGACAGCGTGACTAACAAATTGAAATGAAATCTTAATCAATAGGCCCAGCAACAACTTTCAAACTCTAAGTGTATAAGATTAGATGCGTGATGAAAATAATAATTTACGTAGAAGAAAAACGTGTGATCTCTAAAGTTTCAACATTATTAATTATCATTATCAATATGGTACAATGTCATAAACGATTTAAATATATTATGTGGAAAGGTCAGTACTCTTGCAGCCTGAAGTCGTATATTTGTCTTAATTCACATATCTACAGCTTGCTTTTCTCCTCGACATTAAGCGACGCGGGGCATCAAGTTATACTCCTATCGGAAATCGCTCGGCTTGTGTATGTAAGAACGATTGATATTTGGTCTTACAGTTGTACCCTGTCTCCCCTATCCAGGGCCATCATTCATATTGTTCCTGTTTATATGCCGATTAAATGCCCAGTACAATTTACGTTGAAATTTTGGACAAAAACTTCTCAGCTTGTGTATGTAGTATTTTTTATTATTTGGTATGAAGATTCAGTATGATGGGCTGTACTGTTCCTGCCATTTAGACCCCAGTCAACAGTTTACTTCACTGATTGATATTTTCAATGCAATTTATGATGAAATTTTCGTTAATGCATATGTAGTAATGATTTGATATTTGGTCTAAAGTTTGTATAAGTTAAGCTCAACCATGCTTCCTCTTTCCAGATTCTTCACCAATCTGCTTATAGTTTGACGATTCATTGATTGATATTTTCAGTGTTTTGGTTTATGAATGTACTATTGATTTGATATTGTGTCTGAAGCTTTAGTATGGCTAGTTATACTGTGAAAATCTTTGAAGGCCATAAGCCAGCGACTGCTATTTTATAAAAGAGAATATGTACTGGGTAATCTCTGCTCCATTGACACATATTGCATTTTTATTTTATTTTTATGTCCCCAGATCGAGGATCGGGGGCATATTGTTTTTGTCTTGTCTGTCTGTCTCTTTGTCTGTTTGTCTGTGAAAATGTTTGCAGGCCATAACCCAGCTACTGCATGTTTTATAAAATAGAATTGGTACTGGGGCATCTGTGCTCCATTGACACATATTGCATTTTATTTTTATCCCCCAGATCGTGGATCGGGGCATTTTGTGTTTGTCCTGTCTGTCTGTCTCTTTGTCTGTTTGTCTATACGTCCGGAACTTTAACCTTCGCTATAACTTTTGAACTATGTATGGTAGACTTTTCATATTTGGCAAGTGTATTGGCAAGTGTATTGGTTTAAGAGGAACACAAATGTGAAAAAAAAAATAGGTCAGGTCAAAGGTCAAGGTCACAGAGGTCGAGACACGCTTCTTGGGGATATGTAGTGTTTCACAAACACATCTTGTTTTTTTTATTTCTGTACTTTTTTATGTGTTGTTTTCCTGTTCTGCCTCTTAATATTATCAAATAGAATATCTAAGAGAGCTTCTGTGCTCCATTGACACATATTTTTTTGACTCGCCTGCGACGAATAGTCGCGGAAGCAAGACATAGCGATCCTGATTCTGTCGTCGGCGTCTGCATCGTCAACAATCAGGTTATACCAAGGAGCAAGTTTTAATTGATTTCTTAAATACAATAAATGTATATAGAAATATCGCTTGAAAATTGGTCAAAAGCTACATTAGTGTCAAAAGATCCATGGCAAAATTTCTTTAATCCAATTTTCCGTATTTTGCCATAAGTTGGACTTTTTTAATTTTTGTTTGTTTGTTTGCACCATATCTCAGCACCTACATGCCATAGACAGATAATAATTGGTATATGGTTACATCTTTAGTAGTTATTAACACCCAAAACAGAATTTTGTCACCTTGACCTATTTTGCCGCATCAAGGGGTTTGGCCAAATTTTCACTTTAAGTCCATAAGTATGTTAAAATAAATTGCGATGAAGGAATTTTATTTCAATGTAGAATTGTTACATATAAAATGCAAAGTAAATTTTGGACATTTTATTTAATCATGTCCTGAAATTGTCAATGACTAACAATTTTGAAATTTTTGCATACTATCTCATATTTAATGTTAAAAAATGGATAACAGGAAACACCTACAATGGCTGAAAATTATAATTACATACAACAATTTGCAAAGGAACTACACAAGAAAAACACGTATAAGACCGAAGACAAACGTAGACAACGATAGGAACTCGGGACAGCCGGACTTGGTACCGACACTAGCAAAAGCCAACGGTATGGTTAAACCGGTTTATGGTTACCCAAAACCTCCCCTTTATCTGTCCCGTTTCCCTATAGTATAAAACCCAATACAGATAGACTACTAACTCCATGTCCACAATCTTAAAAGGAGAGAAAAAGACAATACGTAATTTTGAAAGATGGGTCAAGGGGTGCTTGCCGCTAAACTGCCGGCTAGCTCAAGGAGCCTAGTCTGCTGGTAGAACACTGTCGCACTACGGAAAAAAAATCAAACTCAAAACTTCCCGAAGGTTTTGTTCAAGAATCATCATAAATTTCAGTAAACATCGGCAGTATCAGTGAGAGGCCAGTATGTGCGCAAAATTTTCAGGTCACTAGGTCTCAAAGCTAATTTAACGGATGCAAGCAGAAAATTTTTTCCGATATTCCCTATTACGTAAAGAATGTAAGTAACGTCCAAGCTTTTTTGGATTTTTAATCAATTTCTGGCATTTTTAACAACATCTCCGTAAAATTGAGGACTAGAAATGCCCATAGTAATAAGCTGTTTACGAGTAGCGCCATATTTAGATTTAACATATGAAAAAGAAAGGAAATGGGGTAAATATCAAGGAGACAACATCCCATATCCAGGCCAAAACGACACAAAACAAAGCATCTAGGGGTCGCCGTACGGTCTTCAACACAGTGAGGAACCTCACACCATATAGCAAGCCCTAAATGGCCCCAAAAGGGTAAAAAATTGGATAAATCAATGGAAACAAACCACATCCAATAACCCAAATATCAAGAAACTAAAATTTTATAAGAAGACACGGACAAGTCAATCACAACATGTTCATATCTATTACAAAACTTCTTAATTGTATTCAACAACTTATGATCACTTATGAAATCTGTAACCCTGTTGTAAAAGTTTGGCTGTGATAGTACGGTTACGTTCATTAAAATCATCAAGAGTAGAACAAACTCGTGCGAATCGTAACAGTTGAGAAATATACACCCCGTAGGATGGAGCAAAGGGAATGTCGCCGTCAAGAAAATGGAAACTAGTAATAGTGAAATCAAAATCATCCATTTTATCATATATTTTGGTTTTGATTTTACCAGAGTCAATAATAATAGTCAGATCCAGAAAAGGGCAATATTTGGAATCATTGTTAGGTGTATTTAATTTCAGTTGTTGTGGATAAATAATGTCTACATAATCTAAAAACTGGGGATTTTCAATAGTAAGGATATCGTCAATATACCTGCTGTTATCATTGAAAATAGAAAATAGAAATAAGTTTATCACTGTTAGGTATGGTTCCGTTTTGAAGTTTTTTCATAAAATCTCGTTCGTAACAGAAAAGAAAAAGATCTGCAATGAGAGGTGCACAATTTATACCAATGGCAATACCTATGACCTGTTGATAAATAGTGTTGCCAAAAAGAACAAAAATATTGTCCAGCAAAAGATTGCGTGCATTAATTATATCATCACATGTCCAAGAACAATGATTATTATAGGTTATATTAGAGATCTCCTTGCTCTTCGTTAGAGCAAATGAAGTGCAGACCAGAAAATTTAAAAGACCATTTAATAAGTTGTTCCAACTTGGATTTAATCAAATTATGTGCAAGGGTAGTATAAAGTGTAGAAAAATCATAACTGTCGATAGATGCGACAGGTGTTTAAATAGATTGTAGTTTATCTAAAACTTCAACAGAATTTTTTACACTCCAAAAGTAATTTAGACCAGAGTTTTGATAAGTTTTTTCACAAGTTTTTTTGATAATCAACTCCTTTATACAAGTAAGTGAACTAGTTAAATGGATGGATAAATTGGTAGTAGAACACCTACTAGATGCTGAAATAAACGATGTTTGAAGGGATTTTTGTGAAGCTACGGAACCCAGTACATGGTAGGTAAGATGTTATCTTTAGGTGGAACTTTAAGCATTTCTGTATCCTTATAACGTTGTTTGGTTAACGTTTTTTCGTCCCAGTTGGTACGTTTGAAAGTGTCTGACTTGTCCAGTTCGTTTTGTTGGACATCGATGTAGCATTTCTTTCAGACAATAGCAACGTTGTTAGAAGCCTTGTCAACAGGGACAAACACATACTTTTTACCAAGATCCTTCAATTTTGACTTAATTCTATTTACAGACAGCTTATGAGGTGACTCAACATAATTATCTTTATAAAAAATTATTCTTTTGGTGACCTTGGTAATGATTTTATCTTTAAACGAATTTAGAGCATGCTTGTCTGCACTTTCTAGTTTGCACCATTTTTACAATAATTGGTAACAGCGTCTTTAATTATATCAAAACATGCTTGCCAGTTTATTTTTGAAGGCGGACGATATTTAGGCCCTTTTCTAAAGAATTGTCTACAATGATGTTAAGATTCTCCGTTAATATATGTCCACAAGGGTCATAGCGATATGGTGACGTGGAACAGTCTTAGCGGCTAGGGTAGTTCTTCTCGAAATTAGCATCACAGGTAATAGAAGAGTAATTGAAAAAAAATGTTTCAAGTAGGTTTTTTTATAAGAAAATGAAATGACAGGCATGTCCTGGTTGTCAAAACGGGTACGAGCTTTTGAATATCTGGGTCCCGAAAAATGCCTGCAATATCAATGAGGTCAATTCCTTTATTAATGTATTTAATTTTCAAAAACTGTTTTACATGCTCATCGGGTTTAAGCCAATTTTCATATGAAACAATATTCTGAAAACTTAGAATTAAAAAATATGGTTCCAATTTTGGTAAATTTCCTGAAACTGAGACCAGCAATTTTGAGGTAATTCTTGTTGGCAACCATGCTTTTTGGCTGAATTTGAATCAAAGCAAATTTTTCAATGGTTAGATTTCAAATTAATTTTTATTCCAATTTTGGTTAATTTTATGAAACATTCCGAGTTTTTTTTAGCAACCAGATATTAATATATGCCAAAAGATAATGACAGTGAAGTAAGCAGGCGAGACACTAGGTTCCGCGGAACCTTTACGAATTTTTTTTTATGCGTTGTTTTCCTGTTCTGCTTCATTTATTCGTGTCATTCTTTATGCTGTTGTCATTTAAAGTATGTTGCACCGGTATTAATTTACAATGTAATTAGATTATGTTCTTTTTACCATATCGATAATTAATGAGTTAAGGCTTCTAAAACTGTTGCCACAATATGAAGAATTTTATATGAAATATGCAAAATAAGTTATTCTATTACTAGTATATCAACGACTTTTAATTCAAGTTATTTTTGACAAGTAAAAGACTTTTTAACCTATAAATCCGAAATCTAAAAGTGAAATTTCCACTTTTGCTGTAGCACTTTTTCTTGGAACTCCATTATCCTACAAATTAGAAACAAATAATTCATTGATAGTGACATGACATTGTAATTTACTGACATTGTCAAGATTTTAAATTCATACAGAAATGTTTTATATGGTGGGGTTTATCAATTCAAATAGGGTGAATTGTTCATGGCACATGAATGTCATTTTCCCTGTATCGCATCTAAGAACACTCAAAAGCACTATACAGCGTTTCATAAATTCAGAATATGTTTTCATGTTTTTTTAAAGATCAACAACAACAGTAAAAGCATTGGTCCATTTGCTTCATTTTACCATGTATTTTGAGGGAATTTGTCCAAAATAACATCTACTGCATATCCCTTTTCGTGCATTTAAAGCACAAGAAATCCATTATAAGGTATCGCGAAGGTCAGAATGAGGTCATTGATTAACACATTGTGCTCATTATAAACAATCTAAGAAAGATAAATATACAGAGATATTTTAATGTATTTACAATTTAAATGAATGTCAATCCAATTAACAATGAAGGGATATGGAGTAAATGCAAATGAGACAAGACTACATGGTAAAATTATGCAATGGAACAACGCTTTCATTTTTGTTCTTTATCTTGAAGTGTTATTTACACTTATGTAAAAATAAAATGTACATGTAACAACGGCAATAGAATACCGAACGAACAAGGGAAGCGAAGACTACAAAAATCGAAATCCGAAGACATGGCAAAAACGGCAACAGAGAAAAACAAAGACAAAACAAGGACGTGAGACAGCTACAAGAACAGAAATAAAAAGACGACATTAAAAACTAAGGCACTCATAGTGTGAACACCCATGAAAACCGGGAGTGACATCAGGTGCTCTGGAAGGGTAAGCATGTCCTGCTCCGCTAGCGGCACCCGACACACTATCAGTGAGTCAATCCAGGGTTGAGTCAAAACCGGTTATGTCAAATCGGCGAAGACGTGAAATCTAGCTGAAAATGTCCGTTTTCATTTGGGACGCAGACATGTCATATCTGTCAATGATATCATGGTGACGGATGAAAGCAAAAAGGGCTGAACAAATCCCTGACTAAGCAACTTTTGGGACAGTGCTTTTGCTTTATTCAAAAAATTGCTGTATAAACTACATGTGCGACAGTAACGAATCAACTGTGAAATGTACACTCCATAGGCTGGAGAGGTAGGTATATTGCTGCTCAGAAAGGGAAAATTCACATTTGGAAGTTAAAAATCATCACGTTTGTCATATAGCTTAGATTTCAAACGTCCATCTTCATCAATGTATATAAACATATCTAAGTACGAAGCTGAAGTAGTTGTGTCAGTAGTCTCTTTAATTTCAAGCTCATTTGGATAGATCTGGTGTAAATATTCCTTGAATTTTGGATTATTAAGAGAAAGTACATCGTCTATTAAGCGGAAGCTGAAATTAAAGGATTGGGCTAAATGTTTTTGTTTTTTCTGTGTTAGCCCTTGGAAAAACTTGGCCTCATACGAGAAAAGAAAGAGATCAACTTAAAGAGGCGCGCAGTTAGTTCTCATGGGAATCCCGATTGTCAGTTGAAAAACGCGACCTCCAAAGTCGACAAAAAATATGATCTATTAAAAATTCCAACAACATGATTACGTCATTCTCCATTCCACAGAAAATGATATATACAATTTTGATTACAGAATGGAAAATACATTTTAAAAAAATCATGGGACAAGCTCACGTTTTTTTTTTTTTTTTTTTTTTTTTTTTTTTTATATTATAGTTTCTATATTGATATAAACAATGTGATGGAAATTTCTTAAATATCAAGATATAGAAAATAAATAAAATAACAACAATTAAGGCTTTGTTCAAATTCCTTATATTTACCATGCAGATATAAGGATTTTGTGCCATGTACATCTACTTATATACAATTGAATCTGTTTCTCTGTTTCACCAAATCAGGGAAGAATTATCCAAAAAGAAATATATTGAGAATTTGTATGATTTTCTACCCATTTCAATCTGTTAGCGATAATTATTTTAGCTTACCGTTGCCGTTACAATGTAATGGAAATACAGTTGACCGTGTCGTATTTCTTCCGTTACAGTTATGGTTCCTGTATTAGGATCGATTCCAAACGGTTTGTACGTTAACGGAGTAGAGCCTGGGGCCTCCTGAAAGGAAATCAATTCCATGTATTTGTATGATCACCTTTGCATGATTTAACGAAATACTATTGTGTGGTTAATGTTCAGATATATCGGCAAACGAATACCGAAGCAAACAATTCCAAAATCAAAATTCCAAAGTAAGTGAGAACCGAACCGTCAATCTAAAAGCGAACAATCCAAGGACAATGGCAACAACAGAAACAAGAAAGGCAGAAAAAATAGAGACACAACATGGGTACAGCACAGAAAAGAAAAATGAAGACACTCACACACAAAGATGAACAACACAAACCCAATATAAAACCATGGGTGAGATCAGGTACACCGGTAGAGTCAGCATCTCCTGCTTCTTATAAGACACTCGCCGTGTTGAACATGTCAAATCCGGTAGTAAAGTCAAATTCGGTAGAGGAAACAACAATTAAGCTTTAAAGGGAAAGATCTGTTGTCATGTGGGAAACAGATATCCCATAGCGGTCCACAAGATGATGATGTCGACCGTAAAACTTCTGGAGGGATGACTTCAAGTTTTGGGTAACGTACTCCTGTTGAAGTAGCCTATTTGTGAGCAACCGGGCTCTATCAAGGAAGTCACTGTATCGAACACAGGCTCTTGAATAGCGAATTAAATGGGAGATGTAAACCTCATATGCCGGCGCTTTTGGGATGTTGCTACAAAGAAAAGGGAAGTTTACTATTTGAAAGGTGAAGTCATCCTGTTTGTCGTACAGCTTAGTTTGAAGTCTCCCTCTGTTGTCAATTTCAAGGTGAAGGTCAAGGAACGAGGCTGATGAAGAAGTGTCTGTGGTATCCTTAATTTCGAGCTCTTTTGGATAGATCAAATGAAGAAAATCACCAAAGCGAGGGTTGTTTAGCGACAAAATATCATCTATATAACGGAAGCTAAAATTAAAACAGATCGGCTAGGAGAGGCGCACAGTTTGTGCCCATAGGAATTCCGATAGTCTGTTGAAAAACAAGTCCTCCAAACTTGTCGATCAGAAACTCTAACATTTTAATCACTTCTTCCTCTGTATATTTTGTCTCCGATTCGGATTTATTTTTCACAAAGTAGGCTTGTTCTCTACCTACAACAATGTACCTATATCTACGTTCAACGTTCTTACGTAAGAAACATCTATGAATTAAACTTTTCAGCCGAGATTTTAGTTGTTCATGAGAAATAGTAGTGTAAAGTGTGGAGAAGTCGAAAGTTTTAATGCTGTTACAGTGTGATAATGATCTAGAGTTTAAGATGTCAAGTAGATCTTTGGCAAAATCATGGCAAAGCATATCCAACACGAAATGAGACAGCATGACAAAGACAAGGGTAAGCATGATCTGCTCCACGTGTGGCACCCGTCATACTGGCAGTGAAAAGTCCGGTTTTGTCACAGTCGGTGTTTGTCAGTCCGGTAATAAACTCTGGATCTACCCAAAGATATATATTCCCATCTGTGCAATAGAAACTTTGTAACAGTCTGTCAAATCATGGCGACGACCGTAAAACTTCTGTAGTGACAATTGCAACAGTGACTGAACATACCCTTGATATGTAAGTTTTCGCTCTGTTGACAAAATCGCTAAAGAAACTAAAGGCACGGCAATAGCGAATGAGTTGTGAAATAAAGACGCCATATGCGAGATGTGGGAATATTATTGCTCAAAAACAGGAAGTTTACTATTGGAACAACGGCAGTAGAATACCGAAGGAACAAGGGACGTGATGAATACAAAAATCGAAGTCCAAAGACATGACAAAAACGGCAACAGAGAAAACCAAAGACAAAACAAGGACGTGTGAGAGCCACAATGCACAGAAATAAAAAGACGACATTAAGAATTTAAGCACTCATAGTGTGAACTCACATAAAAACCGGAAGTGACATCAGGTGATCCGGAAGGGTAAGCATGTCCTGCTACAATAGTGGCACCCGTCAAACTATCGGTGAGTCAATCCAGGGTTGAGTCAAAACCGGTTATTTCAAGTCCGTGAAGGCGTGAAATCTAGCTGAAAATGCCCGTTTTCATTTTGGACACAGACACGCCATATCTGTCAATGATGACAAGGTGACGGCCATAGTATTTCTGTAGGAATTAAAGTCACAAAGGCTGAACAAATCCCTGACTAAGCAGCTTTTGGGACAGTGTTTTGGCTCTATTCAAAAATCACTGTATACACTACATGTAACGAATCAACTGTGAAATGTACACTCCATAGACGGGAGAGGTAGGTATATTGCTGCTCAGGAAGGGAAAGATCACAATTGGGAATTTAAGGTCATCACGTTTGCCATATAGCTTAGATTTTAAACGTCCAACATCGTCAATGTACATCAAAAGACCTGTACGAAGTCGCTTTAATTTCAAGCTATTTGGGATTAATCTGGTGTAAATATTCTTTGGATTTTGGATTATTAAGAGAAAGTACATCGTCTATGT
Organism: Modiolus philippinarum; assembly: GCA_002080025.1. Lineage (NCBI taxonomy): Eukaryota > Metazoa > Mollusca > Bivalvia > Mytilida > Modiolidae > Modiolus > Modiolus philippinarum. Next base: position 17,804 of record MJUU01013994.1, on the reverse strand, counting down.
AGCGGAAGCTGAAATTAAAGGACTGAGTTAAATGCTTTTGTTTTTTCTGTCTTAGCCCTTGGAAAGACGAAATCATCACGCTTGTTGTAAAGTCTTGTTTTCGGACGTCCAGAATTGTCTGTATAGGTCCAGAGTCACGTGTAGTCAAGAATACCACTGATGCTTTCACTGGTTTGGGTTTATTGATTATTGCATATTGTTTAGGCTTCTAAGAATAGTAGTTTTTTTTTCAGAATTATCTATTAAAACTCTGTTCGGTAATTTTGTTATTACCCCAATTGTAATGATTACTTATATTATCAATGTACCTTAATACATACATTTAATGTTCTGCATGAATATATCAGTAGCTCATTTCTTATTAATTCAAATGTAAGTCAACGAAACTGAACAATGTATTATCCTCTGATTAATGACTTTTTTTCTCTTTCTCGTAATGTGATATATTGAACAATGAATTTTTTTCGTTGAGCTATGAAGAATGAACTCAAAATATCTAATGCATTTTTGTTAAGTCTTTAAAATTGATTACAACAAAAAAGTTTTTTAATTGAAATAGCCAAATGTAAGCTATTTGAGTAATTCAGGGAGTTCTTACGACCAGAAAATTTCCTTCAGCGCAAATAAAATCACAAATACAATATTTGAACATGTAGAAGGTTTAAGGACGACTGCATGTGACTTACAAAGAAATTTTATGGGATGATTTTAACACTTGTAATTTTTTATACATACAGTCATTGTGTATGTCAAGACAGCATTTGCCCCTTCATCAGCATCTAAAGCTTTTACATGTAGGATAACTGTTCCTATTGGTGCACCCTGCAAAACAGTGAAACGAATTGTAGTATATAACGACGTACCGAAGTTACTGTTTATTTAGATTCTACATATCCGTATTTCAACAACTTACATCCCATCAGTGCAGATCAAATATATTACCGGTAGATTTTTATCGATCCTTATGCACATGTCACACGTGTTGCATTACAAAGAACGCACAAATGCATAACTGTACGATACACGTTCCATTACAAATCACATTAACATTATTGCCTTAAAATTTCCTAAGAATTTGCATGTTATAATCTCATGATTTGTATTTTTACAATTATAAGTAAAAAATACAACTGAATGGGGAAATGTGTATTATGCTATCTTTTAAATATTCATTTTAGACACAAAATTTTATCTACCGTTAAAGGTTCTAAATATCTGTAATAAGAATGACTTTATAATTGAGTATCAATCCTTGCTTTTATATCCCGAATACAAACAGCACAATAAAATAAATGATAAAGAAAATAACGAATCTACTGTTGATTTATTTTCTGCATACATTTTTTGTAAGCGCATTTCGACAACTTGTGTCTCATCAGTGCATATCAAACCAAATCATTTGGAAGTCTATATACCGAAAAACTTGTAAAAACTGATAGAGAACAAATAACCTATTGGGTCTAAATAGAAAAGCCAAACTTCAGCTAAGGACAGGGCTACGCATGAGGGAAATACTGAAAGTAACGAATACCGTTGATACAGTAAACTTAACTAATTCAGACGAACAAATAAAGTGATATGGGACAGATGGCCATTTCTACGTATTATGTCTCTGGTTTCCATTGAATCAATCCATGCAGCATCATGTTAATCGTGTTTAATGTATATGATATACATCTGAAGTTAAACTTACATATGCCAGAACACCATGGTGGTTTGCATGCTCAAAAAATGGCGCATTGTCGTTCAAGTCATCAATATGAAGTGGTACCGTCCATATTGTCTGCAATGACATCATTTAGAATTACATAAAAAAATATATTGTTCTAGCTGTCCAATTTATATTTAAGAAATGGTTGTTGCTTAAATTTTCGCATAAAGCTTGAACTACGAACTTTTATCGGTTTTATTTAAGAAGTAAAAAGGGATCACAAGAAACATCTACAGTAGGGTGCAGACATAACCTCCTCACTGCTCAGACCTGTCATAGAGCCCTGACTGCTCTGACCAGTCATAGAGCCCTGACCGCTCTAACCTGTCATAGAATCAGTAGTCGTATAGCTCTAAAACAATACAAGAACTGTAAATACTCAAAATTTGACACAGCGATGGATACGTCCCACATTCCTTACCACACGCACACGATTCACAAGACGAACGCACAAATTTTTCACACGTAGAGTGCAATTTTCTTCAATTTTGCCGTAACCATATCAGAACTATCAGAAAAGAGTCACTTTTATGTATTCGAAAATTGTAATACTGTAAATTTCCGTCATTTCGTAATAATAAACAATTAGATATAATAAACCTAAATAAAAATCAGTCCTGTAGTTAATAAAATAGGCAGTGGCTGCGCGTCCACGCCGCGTGGATGCGTAGCCCACAGGCTGTGCGTCCTAGCTTCCGGTTCTTGCATCAAACCGGAGAATTTTCCGGACCTTCCGACAAACTTTGAAATTACAATCTACCTGGAAGTCGAAAGTTTTCAAATGAAAAATAAGGTTTATGCGTCAACTGGAATTTAAAATTAAAAATTTTATATTTTATGTTAAAAAAAATCAAACGTAATATCCCGAAAAGCTTTTATTTTGCAGATAATACTTTTATTCTCCCCATAATTTCTAACTATATTGAAATTTATAATAACCAATATGCTAGAAATTATTGGACGGTTGTCGCAGTAATACAAATTTGAAAGTTCACTTCGTCATTTTGGCATTTAATAAAGCAGTCACTATGCGATAGTTGCTTTCAGAAAATGAAGGAAATAAGATTTATTTTCAGCCACGGTCCAATTTACAATAATTTACACGAGAAGAAAATTCAAACGAGGCCAAGTAGCTATAAAATGGTATATATTGAATTCCAGAACTGTATTTTGTGTAACTTGTGATAGACATTATTGCTTTGAAAAATTAAGTGTACAGATTTTAAGAAAAAGCGTGCATTGGCCTTGTCTTTATCTTAAAATTATAATTTCGGATACTTTCAGCCGAATATCCGGAAAAAAATCCCTTTTTATACAAAAAACCGGAAGCGTGTACGCGCAGCCTGTGGGCTACTCGTCCACGCGGCGTGGACGTGCAGCCACTGCCAATAAAATATCCTGCAAACAGCAAAAACATCAAATATCAGAAGAGGTGCATATTTAATATTCACATGATGCACCCACAATACTGAAACTTGGTGTTATATTACTTAAATATGTTTAAGAAAAGGCAGACTTTCATTCCATAATGTACCGATGCCTGCATACTACAACTTGTTGTAATTTAACCTAAAATATATAAGAAAAGGCATATTTTCTTCATTCGATATTATATCGATGGCCGTGATACTTCAACTTTCTGTAATTTAACCTAAAATATATAAGAAAAAGCATATATTCTTCATTCGATATTATATCAATGGCCGCAATACTTCAATTTGCTGTAATTTAACCTAAAATATATAAGAAAAGGCAGATTTTATTCATTCGATATTATATCGATACCCGCAATACTTCAACTTGCTGTAATTTAACCTAAAATATATAAGAAAAGGCAGATTTTCTTCATTCGATATTATATCGATCCCCGCAATACTCCAACTTTCTGTAATTTAACCTAAAATATATATGAAAAAGAAGATTTTCTTCATTCGATATTCTATCGATGCCTGCAATACTTCAACTTGCTGTAATTTAACCTAAAATATATAAGAAAAGGCAGATTTTCTTTATTCTATATTATATCGATGCCCGCAATATTTCAACTTAAATGTTATTTCACCTAAAATATATAACAAAAGGCAGATTTTCTTCTTTCGATATTATGTCAATGCCCGCAATACATAAACTTGCTGTAATTTAACCTAAAATACATAAGAAAAGGCAGATTTTCTTCATTCGATATTATATTGATGCCCACAACACTCCTACTTTCTCTAATTTAACCTTAAATATATAAGAAAAGGCAGATTTTCATTTGATAATATATCAATGCCCGCAATACTTCAACTTGCTGCGATTTAACCTTACATATATAAGAAAAGGCAGATTTTCTTCATTCAATATTATAATGATGCCAACAATACTCAAACTTGCTGTAATTTAACCTAAAATATATAGCAAAAGGCTGATTTTCTTCATTCGATATTATATCGATACCCGAAATACTTCAATTTGCTGTAATTTAACCTAAAATATATAAGAAAAAGCAGATTTTCTTCATTAGCGATGCCTGCAATACTTCAACTTTCTGTAATTTAACCTATTACATATAAGAAAAGGCAGAATTTCTTCATTCGATATTATATTGATGCCCGTAATACTCCAACTTTCTGTAATTTAACCTAAAATATATAAGAAAACGCAGATTTTCTTCACTCGATATAATATCTGTGAATGCGAGTCAACTTGCTGTGATTTAAGTGATAAAATATATAAAAAGGCAGATTTTCTTCATTCGATATTATATCGATGAACGCAATACTTCAACTTGCTGTGATTTTACCTAAAATATATAAGAAAAGACAGATTTTCTTCATTATATATTATATCGATGCCCGCAATACTTCAACTTGCTGCAATTTATCCTTAAATATGTAAGAAAAGGCAGATTTTCTTCATTCGATATTATATCGATGAACGCAATACTTCAACTTGCTGTGATTTAACCGAAAATATATAAGAAAAGTCAGATTTTCTTCGTTGATGCCCGTAATACTCTAACTCTCTGTAATTTAACCTAAAATATATAAGAAAAGGCAGAATTCTTCTTTCGATATTATATCGATGCACGCAATACTTCAACTTGCTGTAATTTAACCTAAAATATATAAAAAAAGGCAGATTTTTTTCATTCAATATTATATCAATGGCCGCAATACTTCAACTTGCTGCAATTTAACCTTAAATATGTAAGAAAAGGCAGATTTTCTTCATTTGATATTATATCGATGAATGCAATACTTCAACTTGCTGTGATTTAACGGAAAAAATATAAGAAAAGGCAGATTTTCTGCATTCGATATTATATCGATGCCCGTAATACTCCAACATTCTGTAATTTAACATAAAATATATAAGAAAAAGCAGATTTTCTTCACTTGATTCTATATCGATGGCCGTGAATATATAAGAAAAGACAGATTTTCTTCATTCGATATTATATCGGTGAATGCAATACTTCAACTTGCAGTCATTTAACCTAAAATATATAAAAAAGGCAGATTTTCTTCATTCGATATTATATCGATGGCCGCAATACTTCAACTTGCTGCAATTTAACCTTAAATATGTAAGAAAAGGCAGATTTTCTTTATTCGATATTATATCGATGGCCGCAATACTTCAACTTGCTGTGATTTAACCTAAAATATATAAGAAAAGGCAGATTTTCTTCATTCTATATTATATCGATGCCCTCAATACTTCAACTTACTGCAATTTAACCTTGATTATGTAAGAAAAGGCAGATTTTCCTCATTCGATATTATATCGACCAACGCAATACTTCAACTTGCTGTGATTTAACCGATAATATATAAGAAGAGGCAGATTTTCTTCATTCGATATTATATCGATGCCCACAATACTTCAACATGGTGTAATTTAACCTGAATTATAAAAGAAAAAGGCAGATTTTCTTCATTCGATATCATATAAATGCCCGCAATACTTCAACTTGCTGAAATTTTACCTAAAATATGTCAGAAAAGACAGATTTTCTTCATGTTTAGAAAAAAACATGTGATACTCTATATGTTAATATTTTTTAAAGTTGTAAAGTTGCAGTTGTAAAAATCTATATTATCTTTCAAAAATAGAGTTAAGGGGACGACCAGTTGATTTTCAGGGGTGGGGATTGGTCGATTTTCTAAAAATAAATAATTTAATCTTGGTCCCAGCTAGGACTTATATTAGTCCCAGGTCCCAGGGAAAAAATATTTTAATCCTACTTGTCGTGGAAATAAATAATTTATTTGTTCGAAATTTTCATGGAAATAAATAATTTTTCTAGGCAAAGAAAACGGGCAAATTATCTAAATGTGGACTTTCGAATGAAAGTAGTAAATGCACGTTACAAGATACACGCAATGAACGGAGAACGTTACACGTACGATACACGCACACGCTTCACACGACGAGCGCACACGATAAGCGCTAATTAATTGGGGATGTTGAACGTTTCAATTGCTGTAAAATTAAAGTAGTCAGGGCTCTATGACAGGTCAGAGCAGTCAGGATTCTATGACAGGTCAGACCAGTCAGAGCTCTACGACCAGAATAGGTCAAAGCAGTCAGGGCTCTATGACCAGAACAGGTCAGAGCAGTCAGGGCTCTAGAACAGTTCTAAAGTTAACTTAGAGTAGCTTTTATGACTGCTCTATGACTGGTCCAAATTAACTTGAAAACGGTCCTAAGTTAACTTAGAAGAGCTTTTATGACTGGTACAAGTTAACTTGGCGAGAGGTTATGTCTGCACCCTACTGTACAGTGGCATGAATTTTATGATAACATATCACAATCTGCGTGGGACCTTCACAGGAAAACACAAATAATACAAAAAAACAATCGTAACCAAAGATAGGAACTCGGGACAGCCGGATTTGGTACCAGCACTACCAAAGCGAGTGGTATGATTAAACCGGTTTATTGGTACTCAAACATCCGTTTTCTCCGTCATACGTCTTAAGCTTTATTGTAATTGAATAACACTTACGTCACTTTGGCTATCGTGAGCTTGGAATGTCAAGTACCATGTCCACTCTCTCTGAAATATTAATATACATTTTTAGGGCTTGCTTGGGGTTGTATGCTCTACATACATTTCGGTTATAGAGTACTTGTGCTTAAGAGAATTTCTCATATTGATGCACTATCACACTTCCAAATAATGACAATCTTATTTTTGAGATTTCAAATATCAAATTGTTATCTTAACCATCTGTTAATTGTCCCCTCAAATCATGATTTCATTATGCCAAGTTTCTTACTTTGACTCGAGTGCCCTGTTGTTGTTGAAATGTTGTGACTGTCTTACATGATTTTTTTTTCTTTCGTGACGGGCAACGAATGACAGCGAGTGTCAGAACATTTTTCCAGTTGATTATATGTTTATTCACAAAACCGCATTCATGGCTCTTGAACAGTATGGATGTAGCGTTTATCGTCAATGAGCAATGGATTCCACTCAAACCAGTGCTTGAGGCCGCAAAGCTCAATGTGGAAGGCCTCAAGATGACTCTGAAGAACAACAATAAAAGCGTCATTGTATTGCTTTGTTTTAATATATTATTTGTAAACTTTGTCTCATGTGCATTCATTGCTTATGGTATCTTTCAATGAAACGAGAACATCCGTAAATGATACGTTTCCTTGAATACTTTTTATACAAATAGAAACAAAATATTTGATTACACTGTGTTACAGCTTTTTTATTAATGTCTACCATTTTATTTGTTATACAGTCAAGATAACAGTAAACCTTTTTCAAGATTTTTCGATATTCCAGCTAATAGTTTCAGGTTGCGTAAGGTCAGCTATTTGATGTTTTTACTTCTTTATCTGCAAGGAGTTTAACTGATGGACTTAAACTAACTGAAATTTCGGCTTTTCTTTCATCAAAACCAATCGTTGACTGTAAGTTCCCAAGGGTTTTACCGTCCAAATAGTCCAATACTATATCAGGGGTCCAAAAACAGATCATTTGACAAATAACAATATACGAAGTTTATTCCTGATTCTGGCTTAAGTTATTTTTCTCCGTCAGCTCTGTCATATATTTCGATTTTGTACTTCTATTTTTTTTTCCAGACATAAATTGTCGAAATGCCCATCTAGAGAACCAGAACTAACTGCAACTTCATTTGTTTAACATTAAATCGATGCATCTCTCGGTCCAATAAGTATTTTTGTGGCGTTTGTTTTATTTTGTTTCTTCTTGTGCATTTCGTTTCCTTCGCCGTCTTTTGTCTTTTATTTCTCAATTTAAAGACTTATTAGAATATCTATCTTCAACTGAACTCAACCACTGAAACAGTGTCAAAACATTTGATTTTCTACCCTCTATACTACTCTTCTGAAGCTACAGTGAATTTAAATAGAGAGCCAAAATCTGCCAAGGACAGAGAAAGATGCATGAGAGAGATACTCCCAAGTTTTAAACAAAATGGTCTAATTTAGATTTACTTGACCAACCAAAGATGACATTTCATTACCAAACAACCAATCAAATGCACGTTGATGATATCCTCCGTCTGTATGACATTTGTAGCAAACAAAAACGGAAGAAAGTTTCGACTTAGAATTATAATAGAAAAGAAATTAATAAATACTAAAAGAAGAACCGTTCATTTATTTACAAGCAAAACGTGTGAAGGAAATTTAAATTCCATAACACTGAATCGTTGTTACATTGTAAAAGTTTTAAATGAGAACGAAGAAAGTTAAGTTGATCGTCATCAGATCTGGTATAAATCCCTTTGTACAATGAATCTAAAAACATAGCGATATTAAAACTACTTTGTTGAGTATGTAACATATGGCTCTTTATTTAGGGGCCAACTGCGACAAACCGTTGGGTGTGGGGTTTCCTCACCGTTCATTGAAGATCTTATGGTGGTTTGAGTTGTTATTGCTCCCCTTTGGGTCGTTGTCTCTTTGACACATTCCCCGTTTCCCTTCTTTTTCCTATCTAACAGTGTTGAAATTTTATTTTACTTATTGTACGGGAAAAAGAGCAAAAAAGATGTTCATGTTCCTTATTACATTTAATGAGGCATTATCATTTAATTTCGGTCTTTACCAGGTTCGTAGATACAATCCAAAGTCAGTAACTGTATAATGTTATAGAAAACCTAGCTGTAGACTTCACAGGGATGTTCTCGCGGGTGGTTGACCTAACCGTGCGTTCTTGTGCTTTCCAGTTATCCTGTCTAATTCTTTTTTGGCACATACAGTAAAAGCATGTCAGCTAATCGTTTCTAGATATTTATACGAGTCTATAATTTCATAATATAACAAACCTCTCTGTCTAACGATTGGTTTGTTAGAACTTTGTAAGATGAGTGGATTCCTATTGATATTGGAACTAACTTTACTCTTTGCTGGGTGGTACTACCATAAGCTCTAATGGAGACAGTTTCATTAAACTGACTCGTGGCATCTATTACAAATATTTGTGTTCCTATTTAGAAATATAGAAATATATTTGTAGAGTATACAAAAACTTATACCAAAACTGTACCAAACTGAAAGATTGGTTCAACATACATTTTCTTTTCAAAAGATTTGGCATAAGCCTGGAGTTTAAGCACATAAACTTGATTAATAATACATCATTTTTGCAACTAGCACTCTAATAAGAATAACTCAGTGACTTAAGTTGGTACACCTGGTAAGCCTTAAGTTTTGTTAATATTTTCAGTATTTAAACTTCACATGTTGATGTTGCCTTTAAGCAATTTTCAACAATATTTACCGTCCTGTTTTCTGTCTAGCAGTCGTCAAAGATGCCCTTGTTTCCTCATGTTATTTTGTGCATTCAGGACTTGATTTCGGTGATTAGAATGAGATTTTTATCTGATCCAAAATTATTTCAAATGCAAAATTGTGCATTACATGCATGTGTGAAAATAAGCATAAATAATAACAGCAAATGTTTATAGTTTTAACTGAAATACATAGTTTTTCTGAACAGTATGGGCTGAAAGATTTACTCTTTTGATCAGTATTAAACACTTCTTGTGAAAAAATGAGTCGTTTAATTTTCACCAAAAACTGAGAAGAGAAAGAAAATTAGTTTATGTATAAAATATCAAAATTTTAGAAAAATCTACCGTTCCATGTGTAAAAATCAATGAAAAAAATGAATCTTTGCTTTGAATTATCTCATGCTGGAAATCTGACTTTTACATATATTCATTATTTTAAGCTATCATTGAAGACCATAAAGAGTTAATTCACTTGTTATCAATAACTGGATGTTGGGTGGTTGTTTTTATGACAAAATGAATATTTATTTGCTTTGTGTATAAAATATTACAATTTAAAATCGATTGTACCCGTCGCATTTTTTTCTTTTTATTTATTTAAGTACAAGAAAAACAAGGGATCTGTGAGCCAATGCTCACTAGCAATACCCCCGCTCTCAACTTCAAGCATCTAATACCCTTACTAAGTTGGTAAACAAAATTTAGTTCCCAACAAGTCTTAAAATGCATCCCACAATATGGCTGGCCTATAAAAGCTTCTGACAAACAAAGCGTCTGAAAAAATTCCAAGTTTGTATCTTTACTCATTGCAGAGAAAAGCTTGACGATAGTTGTGTAGGTCAGAAAGAATGATAAAAATTGAGCAAGTCGGTAAACAGGAAGAAGTATCCTGACAGATTTGAAAATGCATCCCACAATATGGCATGACTATACAAAGCTTCTGACAAATTTCATGTTTGCATCATTTACCAGTGAAGAGAAAAGCTTGACGCAAGTGGTGACAGACGGACGGACGGACGGACGGACGGACGGATGCGATGATGAAAATTTACTAAGTTGTTATACAGTAAGTAGTATCCGGGGGGGGTATCAAAATTCATCCCACAATATATGGCACAGCTATACAAAGCTTCTGACGAAATTTCAAGTTTGAATCATTTACCATGGCAGAGAAAAGCTTGACGAAAAATGTGATGAACTGACCAAATGTTGAAAAATTGACTAAGTTGATAAACAGGAAGTAGTATCCCGATAGGTCCGAAAATGCATCCCACAATATGGCATGACTATACAAAGCTTCTGACAAAATTTTCAAGTTTGTATCGTTTACCATTGCAGAGAAAAACTTTACGAAAGTTGTGACGGACGGACGGACGGAATTTTGAAAAATTGACTAAGTCAGTAAACAGGAAGTAGTAACCCCACAGGTCTGAAAATGCATCCCGCAATATAACATAACTATATGAAGCTTCTGACATAATTTCAAGTTTGTGTCATTATTCTTGACAATACCACATTATAAACATGAAAAAAATATTCTCTGATAATAAGGTATTGCCCGTTCGTTTTAAACTAAATTTACATATAAATGCAGTAAATTCGGTATATAATAGTATTAATATAACATAACCTCAATAAAGGCATAACATGATGGATATAATATAGGGAATAATACATGGCAAAATCCGTATCACATGCCGTATCATCCCGAGTTACCAATATCAGCACGAGGGCCTCTGGCCCGAGGGCTGATATTGGTCGAGGGATGATACGGCATGTGATACGGATTTTGCCATGTATTATACAGTTTATCATATATTTAAACAGAGGACTACTTATCCGAAATATACTGTCAAAAATTGAAATTGGTAAGAGAAAATGCATGTATGTTGTGAAGAGGAAAATTTCAAAATGGGCGGACAGGTCTAGAAGTTTTGGACTAAATCTAACATGTAAAGGAAAAAAGTTTGCTAGATTTTTTAACTGATCATCACAAAACAATTACACCCCAAACAAATCTTTGTTACCCTCCTCCCCCCTAAAAAAAATTGCCCCCCAAAAATATTTTTTTTACCCCCTAAAAATTTTTTTTGATTAAGAAAAAAGAAAAATTGAAGAAAATTTTTTTTTCGAAAAAAGGGTATGTGATAAAGGGTAAGCTACGCGATAAAGGGTAAGCCATGCGATATAGGGTATGACGTCATAGTGTGAATACGGAATGAACGTCATGTACTGTATCACATATTCATTACTAAACATTTGATAAATACAAATACCTACCGATCGCCGAGTTTTCCTCGATGTTGAGGTATAGATGGTTCGTATGAATAATTGGATGAAGGTGTTCAGCAGCGTGTGTAGTACTGCATACTTAAATAAACATACAAAACATGAATATATTTACTGCAACAAATTATAATTAATTGAGTTATTGAGATATTTTTTTTTTTTTTTTGTATTATCAGAACCTTTTAATACTTTAATGGTTTACAAAAGTTTGCCTTTATTTCATAAACTTATACTGTTTGCAATACCGCTTTTTAATATAAATAATCTCACAAAAGTTACTTTTAATTCCAAGCTTTTCATCGAATAAAGGATTAATAATTATGTACCATCCAACACGTGCATGATGTAAAGGGTAAGGTTAAATCTAAATCTGTACTATTTTTTTAATATAAATTCGAGGGGGTCTTGGGCAAAAAACAAAAATTCAGGATTCATATCGCAACCACTTGATATAGTGTTTATGCTTTTTCCACGTTCTGTGATTGCAAAAGTGTTAATATTTTTTCTTTCAGTTTTTTTTTCAGTTTTTATTATTTTTTGGGAGGGTGTAGAGGTATGTTTTTGTTTTTTTTTTTCTTCTCGCTTTTTTCGTTATTAATTACTTTTTTGTACTTACCCAACAAAAAGGTCACAAAAAATGCGATCATCATTTCTGTCAAAGAAAAATCCAAACTGTAAATTTTTTAATAGCATTATTCATGAAAAATGTATCTACTTAAATGTATTGCTCAAATGTTACCAAGCTTAGCGAATTAGGGTAGTGACCAAACAGAATTAGGCAAGCGGCAAAGACATCATTTCATAAATTTTAAATGACCTAAAAGCTTTACGGAATTTTATTGGCTCATATGAAAGGTTGAAATGTTAGCTAACTGGTAGTTATGTCGTAAACACTGAACACTGGTACAAACTGTACGAAATTTGGGTAAAAAATGTCACCTTGCAGTACTTCCATTGGGACCAAGTCAAAGTAAATGAATAATAATCGTTCTATGAAAATTGCAAATGGCGAAAAAATCACCAAAATCACTTTAAGTTCCGTTCCCTCGTAACAGATTATGCCATGAAAAACTAATTTACTGGTTATTAGGCCCTCTCTCATCTAGTGGGAGGCTTGAAAAAAGCCCCGCGTTGATCCATTTTTTTGCCATTTCAATAAAATTGAAATAAAAATCACCACCATTCCCTTCATTTTAAGGAAAAATGGCCTGAGAACAATCAATTAACTTTGTACGGCCTTACTTCTGTATTCCTGTGATTGTCAAAGTCGTTGAAACACCATAACTTTTGCCAATAACATCAAAAACATACAACATTAATTTCCAAATTATCAATTTCCCTAACATGGACAGTAATATTCTAGATTCTCCTGCTTATGGGCTGTATGTTTCACAGATGATTCGTTATGCGAGAACTAGCACAAATTACACAGACTCTTTAATTAGACATAGTATACAGACCTTCTCATTAGACAAAATTATCTCCGTGGCCGCCTTATTAATCAAGGCTTAAAAAATCCCGTCTCACACGATCATTTCAAAAGTTCTTAAATATATTAATCAACAAAAGAAACGATACACGCATTTTATTAAAAAACGATATTTTACTTTCCGACAGAAACAATAGCTCATTTATAATGTATATTTTTACGAACGTAAGAAGTAACATATTGCCAAAAAGTGTCGGTTACAATTCCTGATCTATATACAGTCAAGATCAATATCTAGGTCATCTGTTTAACAATGTAAAAATGTACACATCTTGCATCTAACAAGTTGTCACATTTTCGAACCGACTGACTTTAAAATCTGTTCCTTTGATGATAACGTATTAGTCCGACCCTATTTTCAATATTCAATCTACGATGACGTAAGTGTAAATTACGACATTTCACGGGACGTTCTTCTACGTCATTTATCATTTGGTGAGCATGTTTGACTGAGATGCATCATTAGTATTTAGTTTGTTTTTCTTTTCACAAAGCATTCATCTGTGAAGGGAAATTTTTGACATTGACGCTTTGTAGATGCCGAGTGCTTGTTTACGTTTTTTTTTTTTTGTTTTTTTTGGGGGGGGATTGAGCGGGGCATCGAAAGGAGAGACTGTTTACCACTTTTTAAGACAGCGGGAACTCTAGTGGTATCAAATTATCTCCCTTCTAGAAAAACTCTTCTGTGTTCATAACTTTTTCGGAACAAATTAACAACATGGCGACGGATATAAACAATCAACAAAATGTCAAGATTTCAAAAGAAATAAACAAATACAATATTTAGTGAAAACGTCATTCAATTCCCAGATCTTTACTTTGTAGTTAAAATGTGATTAAACTTGTACCCCAAGAAGAGGAAATGTGCGAATTTCTTACATAATTTACTGTCGTGATGAAAATATTCAATGGACAGACTGGACAAAATCAATTGCTAAAGGGCGTTAAAATGCATGTACTCAGACAAGATTATATAAACAGATAGATTTTTTAACATACTTTATTTATAGTTCAATTTAATAACGAATCCAAAACTAATTCTATGTTACTAGGCAAAATCATATCGTCTCGGAACAGCACCATTTTCCTTTTATACCCAGGATCTCAAAGGGTAATCATCAATACAAGCTTTCATTGGTTAAATCAAGGAAAAGGGCGTACCTTCAGTTTAAGCCCATTCAAAGACCCCACGTGCTTAGTAAGTAAAAATCGATTTTGTTTATGTAACCTAGACGGTTGCGAGGTAGAAATGGTCGCTTTATACACTGTATTTCGTCGAAACCACTGCGTGTACCCAGTCCAAAATATGCAAATGAATCAGAATCTATAAATATATAATTGCAAAGTATATTTTTCCTGAAAATTTTCGTTATAAAGAAATACATAGATCCAAAACTCTTTGGAACCCGGTATATTCCGGGAAATCTCATTTTAAAAGATATAAATTTTTTTAAAAATGTCATTCGTCAATATCAAGATACATCACATGAACATAACAGAGTATAAATGTTCATGTTATAACTAACTTTTATAAGGTCTTAACAACTAGTTACACTTTTCTAAATGAGAGTTCATATTCAATTGTTTAAATACCACCGGATTTCAGGCTGAAGACGGCAAATTGTTAACCTGGTGCAGTGTCCCAATTACTGACATCAAACAATTTATATCATCCATTAATTAACGGAGAACTCGACTATCGAACATTCCGAATTTTCATTGTATCCGTTTCGGAAATGATTTGAAAATTGAATAAACAAATGCTTTTTGACTTGGAATTCATCAATATACTAAAATAGAAACTTAAAAAACTGAATATAAAAATATTTTCAAAAAGAACTTTGTATCGTTTCTTTTTTTGGTCAGTATAGATATCAGTCCATTGTGCAAAAAATTGAAGTTTCGGTCCGAACACTTATTCAAGATTTTTTTTTTTACTTAATACTGGGATGATCATTTCTTTTAACTGTATACGACCTTTCAATAGCAATTGCTGTTGAGTTACTACCGGACACTACCACAATGGAAGGAGAGGTTGGCGCGCCATAAAACTGGTTAAGCCCAAAATTAACTAAATACAGAGCTTTGCATTAGAGAGACACTCATTTTTTTTTAATTTTAGCTATTAAAAATTCCAAATATTTTTTTTAATTTTAGATATTACAAATTCCAAATAAAATAGGTTTAGGGTCATAAATAATCAAATTACCTAAATTTTTGAATAGCGAAAATCTGGTGATACTCAGACGTGAACAAATCATAAGAAGCTACATGTTGTATATGTTCAGTAACTATTTGTGACGTTCTGTTTATTTGTAAACGTCATAAAAACAGATGATTATTTAAACCGTAGTGCATAGTATGCTTATCTCAGTAGTTGATATGGGAAAAAGCCGCAGGTTTTCAAAAAACGTTTTTTGAAAACCTGCGGCTTTTCCCCATATTAACTACTACCTACGGGACTATAGAAAAAAAAACAAACATGTAAGATTTGTTATTCACTACAGTTGAGACGGGTAAAACGGGCTAGATTTTTAATGAGGTCTTAGTTCACTCACATTTTTTACGTTGCTTGTGGTTTAAGCATCTCATAAGTAAAACAAAAATCTTATAGGTTTTACTCTTTTTCCAACGCCCAAGACTCTTGTTTAACCTGTTTAAGACACTGTTTATAAACTCTATCATTTTTATATAAGAAAGAAAAATAATAATCCAGTAATAAAAAATGTTTAGAGAAACACAGTTCTGTGATCGATATGAGTATTGTAACTTTTTACTAGACACTCCCATAAGAACTCCACAAAATGGAGAAGCACAAGTCAAAACGGATTACAAATTTAGCATAAATGATAAGGCTTCGTTTTATGACTGGTGTAATGGGTATTTTTTAATTAAGTTTAAAGTAGATAAACTAGCTGACGGAGCAGCACCGAACAACGACACAGTATCTGTTATTTCAGATGTAACAAATTTTCTTAGTCAAATGAGAGTTTCCCAAAACGGAAAAACAGTTTACGACTGTAATAATTTATCTCTAGCAAATCACGTCAAATCATTGCTTACGTTTTCAGACGGATATGTGAATAGTGTAGGCAAAAAACAGCGTTATTTACCATGATAATGTTGCAACCGCTGTTGATGCTAATACAGGGTTTAAGGCGAGAACAGCTTTAACTAACGCACGAGCAGAAGTAACAGCAGAAATACCATTAAATAGATTTTCTTTCTTTGCCTCGTTGGAACAAAAGATTTTACCTCCGGCACAGATGGGAATAACGATAAAAATAAACAACGACAATTATTTATTGTACAAGGCCGATGGTGCTGCTGACGGTAGAGTTGTAATTACACATTTTGAACTTTGGATTCCTAGACTAAAATTAAATTCTGTTGGTTTAACGGGTGTGTTACAAAATTACATGAAACCAAGACGATGGACATACTTAAGAGAATCCATTCACACTAATATCTCAAGTCAATCTGTTGAAGGGTCGTTTCGTATTACAACAGGAATAAAACACCCGAAACACGTAATTGTGTTTTTACAAAGAAACGGGAAACATAATGATCAAGAACAAAATTCTCTGTTACTTGATACATTTAAATTAAATACACAAATTGTAGTCTCTTAACTGCTAGATTAAAGGTTGGTTCTGGTATCTTTTACCCGGAAACGGGATATAGCTCGAATAAAATCAGCAGAATCTTCAGAGATGCATGTAATTTTAAACCTAATGCAAGCAACGACTATGACACCGGGAACATGCTTACCCTTAGCAACTTCGGTTCATCTAGTTTGATTTAACTTACGTAGACGAATCGGTGAGTATGGACAATACATCTTTGACGTTACATTACAGACTGAACATTCCCCCAGCCGCTGCCTACCAAATCTTTGCCCTTGTACTGAACGAAGAAGATATAATTTTAGACACAATTGGAAACGACATAATAATTATCTAGACTTAATAAAAA
>MJUU01013993.1:83308-105407 GCA_002080025.1 Modiolus philippinarum | reverse complement strand
CACACAAGCTTAAGGTTTTATATAGAAAAAAATCTATAAGAAACTGGGTTTTTGTAAATGTTTGCCTATGCTTATTATTGCTTGGTTCTAGCTAAGATGAAAAAGAACCCAATTTGCATAAACTAAATGTTTTCTTTGTATTTACTTAAGAAATGGCCTTTTTTATTGATATGCTTATGTGTCATGGTATTTTCTTATTTTACTTATTGTATCTACTTATTGTTTTATGGACTTGATCATGATTGATAAATGTCAAAATATTTTTTTGTATTGTTAACCTACAGTACAGAAAGAGACATACCATAACAAATCACTTGGGGAGACAGAAATTTTAATCCTTTAGACATAAAATCACAGACATACTATCACTGTGATAGACCTAAAAAGCAATAAAACAGAGTGGCGAGGATTAAATTTTATTACCTGTTTTACCTGTAATTCCTTTGAAGTCTACCTGCTTAATTAGATTTTTACCTGCAAAACAGGAAATGTCCTGACAAAACTTGGGTTTTATTGCCCCAATTAAAAAATTTTAAAGGTAAAAATTAATCCCAATCACTTTCCTAGACATCCTCACTATCACAGTGATTAGTTATGGTATGTCTCCTTCTGTACTGTATCATGCTATAAATTAGCAAATGATAACGCAAAAATACTTAGTACAACAAACATGATGAAAGTACTTTATTAACATTGTAAACTTAATAAACATCTTTTCATTGAATATTATTTATAAGACAACAGTATCAATACAAATTTTGAAAGTCTGTCATCAAAATGAAGGAAAAAATATGTTTTCAATTTTTTTAAGTTTAGCAATTACCTATTTTTACAATAAAGGAAATACTGTAAAAATGAGAAATATGTATCTGCAGTTTTTTGTTATTTTGATAGTCACACCCTTTATAGCAATCAGCTACACTCGGATGTAATATTATATTCTCCGTGTAAAACTGTTTCTATTGTAAAGCCAATACACAATGATCAGAATGACACGGATAAGTATTCTGAACAGCAAGAATGGTATATTTTACTGTTCAGTATACTTATCCATGTCATTCTGATCATTGTGTATCGGCTAAACAATAGGATCAGTTTTACACGTAGAATTACATCTGAGTTTTGCAGATCGCTATTAAGGGTATGATATTAATTGCAGAAATGCTAAAAATGGTTAAATGTTGATTTTTGTAGACGTTTTCAATTGTTTTGTTAGTTGTTTGTTGTTTGTTTTGTTTCAATTACTAAGTTAAATCATACTCTGAAATGCAAGTGTTTTATTTTAAATTTAATTAACGAATTCAAACAGCGAAAATCAAACCACTTAATGTTCTAGTGTCCAAGATTGTCTTTGTACTTTTCATAATGGTCAGTTTATGACATTTATTGCCAAATTAGTTTTGTAGGAAAATATAATGAAAAATAATGAAACTTATTTTTGTACAATCTGTTTTATTTAGAACTATGCAAATTCAAACAGATAAATAAAAATTATATATATTTTTATATACATAGAGCTTTAATGATAGTTATATGTTTTTAAAGTTTATACTTGTTATTAAATAGAGAGACTATACATTAAACTAGCTTGAAATGTGATTCTAATTTATATCAATTTCTAAGGTATGTTTATCATTGCATCTCCCCTTAAGGAGGTTTGCCAATTAAAAAATGAATATGGCTTCATTTAATAGTGATTTTTTGTAAGAAAATTCAAAAAGAAGATATTTAAAAATGGTCACATTTTTATATAAATGTTATTGAAAATTTTGAATAAAACTAAATTACACTGTATTTTTCATAGGCTTAACATAAGCAACCTTTTACTATGAATGAATGAGACCAGGTTTAATGAATTTTTTTTTCAAAATGCTCATAAAGATGTATAAAAAGAAATTATCCAAGAAAATAAAGGGCTCATGGGCAATAAATTATTAGTCTTTAAATTGACAAACCAAAGAAGTAAAAAAATACCAAAACATTAGTAGTGAACGTCCTCAAGAGACTAAAAGATCATAAAGTTAATACAAAAAGATTGATATTTCAGTAACCATTGTATACTTTAAAAACAATTTATCTGTAAGTACTATTTCATGAATATTGTTCTAACCTACTTACATGTATACCAAATACATATATTATACATTTATTTTTGTTATTGATCTTACAAACAGAATTTTGTTATAAACTTATATTTTTTAATCCCAGAGAGTATTACAAATAAATTATAATTATAATATGGAATAGAAAGACAGTGTTTGCAAAATTACACAGTTCTTCTTTACAAATAACACATTTACATTTATATATGATATATACATTCCATTGTTTGTGGTATTTATTTGTGTGTATAATTTAAAGAATATTTCTTAACTTGAAAGGGAAGTTTAAACTTGTTGAAAATGCTTTGACACTTATTTTTTGGGGGTTTGTTTTTATTTTTTTTCAAAAAATGTAAACCAGGTTATTTTTCTGATGACTTTTCTCCGAGAACCACCAACTTGGGATAATTTCGCATTAGTTTACTTTCACAATTGTAAATCTATGTAAACAAATTATTGGTTTGCAGTAATTTCCAACAGAACAACTGTATTAAGATTTTAGTGATCTAAAGATGAGCTGACTTCTGATTAGAAGAACAATTCAATAACGAGTACAGAGCTAAGGTTTTTGGAGGAGTAACTCAAAAAAAAATTTGATTTTTCACAGTGTTGGTGCAGAATAAAATTAAAAGCATCAGCGAGAGTAAAAAGTGGAGCTCGAAGC
This sequence comes from Modiolus philippinarum, assembly GCA_002080025.1. NCBI lineage: Eukaryota > Metazoa > Mollusca > Bivalvia > Mytilida > Modiolidae > Modiolus > Modiolus philippinarum. Next base: position 102,641 of record MJUU01013993.1, on the reverse strand, counting down.
ACATTAAATCTTTATTGGAATATTTTTTCATTTTTTTTTAAATTGAAATATCCAGCATCACGGAGTATAGGTTTAATTTTCATGTTAACAGATATTAGATATAAAATGCAATAGATGAGGTGTAGCTTTTTTATCAACATATTTATAAATTCATTTGCATAGATATAAATATATATACATAGTTTGATACACAAATCTGGTGTTTTTAACAATTTCAATAAAATATCAATTTTTAATGAACTTTGTTGTATTTATTATTTAGTTCCTATGCTTTGAAAATGCTTATCCCTGACCTGAAAGGGTTAAGGAAAGAAAATAAGACTTGAATTCTTGTATTTCTGAAGGATAGTAAACTTCTCAATTCGGAAAAATTTCTGATCATGGGGTTTATTGCTTTTCGTTTTGGGAATAGAAGTTTTGGTTTTAGGGTAAGAATTCTTACACTCAGCTGAACATGACGGATGGTTTTAGAATATGCATTCCTTGGCTTTAACAAAAATGGTTTTCTCTTAACTCAAGTGTCTTACTTTCAGTACTTACTATGAGGTATGAGCAAAGCTCATTGTTGAAGGCCTCATGGTGACTTCAAGATGAAGAACAACAATAAAAGCGTTGTTCCTTTGCTTGTTTTTTTTGCCATGTATTTGTAGAGACTTTGTCTCATGTGCATTTACTCCATATCCTTTTATTTACCATTTATAACATCAAATGCATGACAACATATTAGGAGAGACAGAAATTTATTGATATTGAGGTCACAACCTTAAAGGTCAAAATTTTTCATTGCTTGATTTGAAAAAGTAATTCATTATTCCTCTATTTATTGAATGTAATGACCTATACTAGCGCTTTTCCTTCAATTACTTTCAAGGTCAGGACAAAGGACAGATTTTCTCTTTCCCAATAATTGCAATGTAAAGGTAAATTGCATTTGATTCTTCTGGACTAATGTTGCATTGTAGCAGGTTCCTTTTATCTCCCGTGGAAACCTAATATTGTGCTTAATTGAATGATATTGCCCACCCAATAAATTGTAAATAAGTAGAAGTATCAAAGACATCATTTGAAAGGTGTAATTGAAGCGTTACCAAGAGTTCATTGGTGTTAACCAAGAGTGCTGAAATTATCCTACATGTAACCAGGAAAGATTTGACATGGTTCTTCACTGTAAAACAAGACTCTTGTCTTTTAGACCATTAGCCCATAGGGGCAAGTATGCTTAGTTCTCATTTTGTATACATCGTTGGCGTCCTCATCATATCTCAGGCATCCACTGAGCCAAGTGGACTTCACCTTAAAATGATATAAATTTGCGCTTCAATGGTAAAATCTATATTTAACATAGGTTTCTATGTAAAAGAATACCCAACATTCACTCCCCGTCTCAGAAATGACGGGAATGAAACAAACATAATTATACCCCCCGCAAACAAAGTTGGGGGTATATAGGAATCACCCTGTCCGTCCGTCCATGTACCTTGTCAGCGCATGTTCTCCCAAACAGCTGCTTGGATTTTGATGAAATGTCGCATAGTTTTAGTACACCAGCTGAAGATGTGCATGAAGCAATATGGTTGCTGTCCGAAATTTTGAAGGGGAGATAATTCGTCTAATATTTTCAGAAAAAGGGGGAAGGTATATCATTTTGTCCATACTTGTATTGTGTCCATATTCGTTCTGTGCCCACAACTGTATTGGGTCCACACACTTTAATTTACACTTGCCATATTGATTCTGGGTTCAATTAGCGGGGTATACCTGGCTGCCATTCGGCGACAGCTGTAGTAATGCTTCGGGATAATGACATGTAAATTGATGATATTGGTACAAAATGTACCTGTCAAAATCATTATATTTGTTGCCAGTTGAGGGATGATCTTTTGAACTTGATTGTGGAAAGATTACCAAATACTGAAGGTACAGGAGATTTGAGTTTTGCTGATGTCCATTACATCATCTTACAATGTATGTCTTGGGAAAACAACCATAACTGCCTCATCTCAAAACCTGATGCATAAAATAAAAAATCTTATCACACATGAGGAAACGAGGTCCACATGAAATGTATATTTTTACATTGAATTCTTTCGAATAATTCATAGCCGATTATTTCCTTCGAAAGAAGTAGATTGGTGTATATTAAACTAGAAAATCAGTGAGCAAAGCTCACTAATATTTACCCTCAATCCCCTATTTGACTCCAGAAGTAAAAAGTCACGAAAAAAAATGAAGTTATATCAATTTTTTTTAAATAGCTGTTCCACAAATTGCAATATCCACTGAGCAATCTTTGTTTCATTGAAAAAAGGATAAAATACGCGAGCAATGCCTTATTTGGTGCTTATAAATGAGCAATAAGCAGGGTATTGTTATATTAATAAAAAAAAATGTTACTTTTATTACATAAGTGTTGGATAAAATTGCTTTACATAACAAAATGAGTTTAGGCACGAAAAATATCTAAAAACAAGCCACTTACTGGCTTTGCGAGACCTACTTAAAGCACCACTGTTGATAGGCTTTATTTATTGAAAAATGGCATGAAAGGACAAGAGGCTTTCAGGAGCCTGTATCGCTCACCTGGACCATGGCTGACATAGATAAAAGGCATTTCCAACAGGAAAAACAAGACATAAAATTTAGCAGAAAACTTTTTTTCTAAAATTACAGTATTCTTGTTTGGTTTTCATGGCAACCGAAAGATCCACCATCCATTACAACCCATAACAGAACACCATTCAAAAAATATTTGGGCAGGGGTTCCCCTTATAATCAAGGTATTACATAATGCTCAAATTGAAACAATCAGACCACAATTCAAATAAAAATTTAAAAATTTAGACAGAGGTTCCCCTTAAAATCAATAGGGCCAATGTAAAACTATATTCCAGATGGTGGCCATCTTAGATGATGTATGGACCTGCCAGATACATTTTTTGGATGGGACCACCTAAGGACCATTGTGGCTTAGTTTGGTTCTAATTGGACCAGTAGTTTCTGAGAAGAAGATCTTTGAATGTATATTCCATAGGGTCCAATTTTAAAACTATGTTCCCCCTTGGCAGCCATCTTGGATGAGGTAGGCACCTGCCGGATACCTTTTTTGAAGGGACCATCTAAGGACCATGTGGCTCAGTTTAGTTTGAATTGGACTGGTAGTTTCTGAGTAGTTTCTAAGAAGAAGGTATTTTCCATAGGGTCCAATGTTAAAACTATGTTCCCCGCTGGCCGTCATCTTGGATGAGGTACGGACCTGCCGGATACCTTTTTTTGAAGGGACCATCTATGGACCATTGTGACAAAAGTTGGTTATAATTGGACTGGTAGTTTCTGAGAAGAAGATCTTTGAATGTCTTTTCCATACGGTCTAATGTTAAAACTATGTTCCCCGCTGGCGGCCATCTTGGATAAGGTACAGACATGCCGAATACCTTGTTTGGAAGGGACCATCTAAGGACCATTGTGACTAAGTTTGATTATAATTGGACTGGTAGTATATTCTGAGAAAAAGATCTTTGAATATAATTTCCATAGGTTCCAATGTTAAAACTGTGTTCCCGGCTGGCGGCCATCTTGATTTAGGTACTGAACTGTCAGATACCCTTTTTGGAAGGGACCATTTAAGGACCATTGTGTCTTAGGTTGGTTATAGTTGGACTGGTAGTTTCTGAGAAGATCTTTGAACGTCTTTTCCATAGGGGCCAATGTTAAAACTATGTTCCCCGCTGGCGGCCATCTTGGATTAGGTACGGACCTGTCGGATATCCTTTTTGGAAGGGACCATCTAAGGACCATTGTGTCTAAGATTGGTTATAATTGGACTGGTAGTTTCTGAGAAGATCTTTGAATGTCTTTCCCATAGGGTCCAATGTTAAAAATATGTTCCCCGCTGGCGGCCATCTTGGATCAGGTACGGACTTGCCAGATATCTTTTTTGGAAGGGACCATCTAAGGACCATTGTGACTAAGTTTGGTTATAATTGGACTTGTAGTTTCTGAGAAGAAAATCTTTGAATGTCTTTCCCATTGGGTCCAATGTTAAAACTATGTTCCCCGCTGGCGGCCATCTTGGATTAGGTACGGACTTGCCGGATACCTTTTTTGGAAGAGACCATCTAAGGACCATTGTGACTAAGTTTCGTTATAATTGGACAGGTAGTTTCTGAGAAGAAGAACTTTGAATATAATTTCCCATAGGGTTCAATGTTAAAACTATTTTCCCCGCTGGCTGCCATCTTGAATTAGGTACGGACATGCCGGATACAATTTTTAAAGGGGAGCACCAAAGGACTATTGTGACCAAGTTTGGTCTCAATTGGCCCAGTGGTTTCAGAGGAGAAGATCTTTGAATGAAAAGTTTACGACGGACGGACGGACGACGGACGCCAAGTGATGGCAAAGGCTCACCCTGGCATATCCAGGTGAGCTAAAAACTCAAACATGCATACTTATTTTACTTCCTCGAGGGAAACACGACTAGGTTCAAAATTTCGGACCAATCCAAAATTTCATTGTGGAAGTCTATCCTAGGGGTATGAGATTCGATATCCTTATCTAGTCAAGAGTTAATCGCAGTGAAAACGTACTACGTTATTTCCTGAAAAGTACGGCAAATGTCAACAGGAAATAAATTATTAGTAGATATAAATCGATTTCCGAAATAAAATGACAAATCATAAATACTTATGAATGGGCGATTGGTCATTCGTTAATGCAGAACATGACACCCAAGTAACGACATATATCATCTTTACGACAGGTAACTCAACCTGGGGCTCGGGTCATTTTTTTCAAATGTTTTAAAGACAAATATAAGTTGCTAGAGACTTAGGACTACTTGCCTTAAAGGTTTTATTATTATTTTTTTTACCATACATAATATAAGTATACTTTCAAATAAGTAGCATGACGAATAGTTAAGTGTATACAAATCCTTGAGTGTATACATTTCTAAGAGCAGTTTTAATACTTGAACGATAACATTTATGAAATTCTTTCCTACATTTCTCGAATATTTTGTTGAGACGAAGTTCATATACATACTTAAACTATAAACACAACTCTTTCATGAATATTTACCTTTTTTGGAAGAAAGCCACAAGAAACATTTAAATGTGTCGACTACCTTAGTTTGCAATATACATTTTTTTTAAATATTCCTCAGCCTTGTGTACAAAAAAGGACAAAAAAGGGAAAAAATAAAGTCCTGCGTCTTTTGTGAAATTTTAGGTCGATCATGGGATAGGATCATTTCAGACTATTTACAAAAACTTGAGAACACCCAGGTCATTAGGACTTGAATATTTTTTTTTGTGCAAGTTTTAATTCTTACCTAGAATATAATTGATAAAAATACTGACGTTCACATTACTAATAAGCCCAATTCTTTCAAATGATCGAAGATTATAGATTTTTCGTTTTATGGATGGCAAGGACCATGTTGATAGTTGGCAACACTTACACTGCATGGTTTACGTATGCTATGTTTATTTGACATTTCATCACGACGGGTGTCTTATGAGAAGCAGGAGATGTCATCTTTATGTGTGTGTGTGTATCCTCAATTTTCTATTCTGTGCCGTACTCATGTTATGTTTCTTTGTTTTCCGATGTTGCCATTGTACTTTGATTATTCGTTTTAAATTGACGGTTTGGTTCTCACTTACTTATAATAGTTCAATATTCAGTTTATATATTATTTTCACGTATTGAAAAATAAAAAATGCATCTGCCTAAACACTAAATGGTTTCCTCTAGATGTTTGTGATGCCAGTGGAGAAGAACTTGAAAAAAATGGTATGCAAGTGCAATGTATGTTCCTTTTGCATGATCCCAAGTCAACTGTTTTCCCAAACTCTGGACAAACCTAGTTCTGTAATATATGCATTGGGAAACTGCTGTAATGTTTTTAAGAGTTACAATTCGTGGATAGCGGCCAAGTATTTTTTACAGGTGCGCCTCTGAAGCCATTCTTACACTACACCGCATAACACAAACGAACGCCGAATAAATTATATCCGTTCGTCTCCGTTCATATATGTTTTTCGTCCGTTATTTATCCGATGACCACGGTAAAGTACAGTTATATCCGTTTAAAACGGTGGAAATTTTTGAACATGTTCAAAACTTGGAACGGACATATACCGCACAAAATGACCGGTGAATGTACGGTAGGTCTACGTTTTGTTCGTTTCTCATGTGTTGCATATACATTATTCATTCATTACTTGTCCGTCTTGCATCCGTTCATATACGTTCATATACTGTAGATTAACGGTGAAACAAACCATTCCAGTTCCGGACTTACAGCGGAAACCAAACAGACGAGCACCGAATAAAACAAATTTAAAATAAATTATATGTTGTGCAATGACCAAAAATTAAATATAAAAACAAAAGAAGGCCACAAATCAAAGATAATAAGCACAAGTTATAAAAAAAATAACTAGAAAAACTGTGAGCAAAGCTCACAAAAAAATTCCCACGCTACCCCATTTGATATCGGATGAAAAAAATCGCCCAAAAATTCAAGTCAAATCCAGTTTTTAAATAGCTGGTGCACGATGGCAAAATGTACTGAACATTCTGTGAAGTTTCATTAAATTCACCAACTGGTCTAGGAGGGTTGTAGCCACAAAGTATGTACGTTATACCGTACGAAATAACGAACGGACACCGTTCAGGACACCATGGTCACTATATACCACCCACTAAAACGGGTGTATTATAATAAAGAAAGAAAAACAGCCAAAAATTACAAGGAAAAGAAAGAAAGGCTCATGCCTTCGACATTAGGGCTTCAACTATGAGGCAACCGAACGGAAAACAAAAATGATGGTCCTGCCAGAACGAGAGAAACTTGAGCCGCTAAAGAGTAACAGACTTTATCTGTTTGCCCCATATTTGGAGGCCATTAGACCGATAATTTGAGCCATACTTTCTGTTCCTTTCTTCTCAGTTCAGCCGGTCTTTTATTATTTTTACTTTGTATATTTTGTTCTTTTTACCTTTTAAAATGTGGCCAACTTTTACCATTCCACGAATTTACAACGATTGCTTATTATGTGGTCATCCAATAGAAGGTGCTGTGCACTACTTATATTTTAAAATCTAGTAATTGCAATAGATATGCATTGTTTGTTGAATTGTATTTGTGTTGTAACATTATTCTGACATATTATACCGAAAATATCAAAATAAAAAAAATGTCCGTTTCCTCGCCGTTTAAAGTTAAGCAGCATCCCCTACTGTAGAGACTGTATAACTCTATCCCGATCTTGGTCTTGAGTATCTACAATGGCATTTTCGCCTTGAGTCGTATGTAGAGAGGGCCTACTGTAACCCGACAGTTCTTTTCTCGGGTCATTCTCTTCTCTTTCTATTCGGCAACATTTTGGGAAAATGAATAAATTTAGCCAAGCACCCCTAAATGATTATACCTGCAAAATGTTGATGAGCGGTCAATAGACACAAGTATCGTCTTTTAAAATGGATAGTTCAACATAGTACCTATTCAATGTCTTTTTACTCGGTACTCGAACGGTGTGTTTTCGTTAACAATCCGTTTAATTCGGTATCCGTCCGGTATGTTAAAGTTATAAATAAGTTGTATTCGGTGCTCGTCTGGTAGGGTTCCGGCGTCAGTTGGGTGCTAGTTCGGTTTATATGGTGCCTGGACTGTGCATGTACGGTGTACTTACTATATACTTCCGGTTTTTCTGTGCGTTTACATTTATAATTCGTGAACGAACAAAAATATTTACTACGTACAAAAATGATTTCCCCCGTTCCTCAAACCGGTTTGTGTTATACGATGTAGTGCAAGAGCGACTTGAAATTATTATCCAGCCTTAGAAAAACGGATATTTTCACAGTATTGCTTTGTTGATGAAGTTTTAATTCTACATGATTTTTTTTCTTTTTCAGAAAAAGGTGGAAAGGTTTCCTCTCAGGATTATAATGTTCAATATTCTTAATCTTATATGAAATAATCACTTTCAAAAATTAAATTTTTGAATGGCATAATACTTTGACTTAACCTATTTCCGAGAAACCTTTCGGACCCCAATGCATAAATTATTTATTATGGGTATTTTCCACGAAATCAACCAACGCCATATGTAAACGATAAGGGTTCAAAGTTCTAAAACTGTAATTGAAAATAGCAATTTAAATACCAATGTACACAACCGTTTGCAGTAAAATGTTTTGTAAATATAATGAAATGAATTTCTTAGCTACACTGTAATTTCGGGAAATGTAATATCTTTGAAGCCGAAATGGGGTCAAACTCTTGAAAGACCTATCTAAATTATTGAAAACTTTTATTTTCCAGAAAGACATATAATAATATTCCAATATATAAGATATTCCAATTTAGTATAAACACTTCATTCCAAATATTTTTCTGCATGACGAAATTAATATATATATATATATGCGCTGTTAAGGACATTTAGTTTAGTAGTTTTACGTTTTATGTTTGTTGACGATCCATGAGTAATTAAGACGTTCGAAATCTTAGCAATAGATTTCCCGAAATTCTGCTAAGACCGGTGCTAGGACCCGTCTTGAACTTACTACGAGACATTATCAAAGCTTACTATTCACTGGGGTAAATGTGATATCCGTAACTGCAGTTACCGATATCACATTTACCCCAGTGACTATTGAAGGCCTCCCCAAGAACAGTAATTAAGACGTTGTTTCTTGGCTTGGTTGTAGCACGTACTTGTAGAGACTTTGTCATGTGCATTTATTCCATATTAACGCCAAAAATAAGGTAAATTTCAAACTGTATCAAAATAATATATCCAAACATCACTTAATTTGGCATATACTGAAGTACCGGTGCAATGACAAAATGTAAGCTTTAAGAACACGACCTAAATAAATTATGTACTATGAACGTTCCGATTAAAGTAAGAAAACTTTTATTTAATTCAGTCAAATATTTACTACATAATATATTTTCATGGAAAAAATATACATGTAGTTAACCCAGTATTAACATTGCGAAAACAAAAGTGCCACAGTGTTATTGTATGATCAATTTAATGTAAATGTATGTTATTTCTGGTTGTAGGTGCAGTGATAGATGGTTTCACAAAGAAACAAGTTATAACTTTGTTCGCCGAGTGAAACATAAACGTCTCTCAAACGAATTTCCATATTGGATCTGGACATCTTGAAACCCTTTTTTAAAACAATTTGGGCAGGGTTTTCCATTGTATATTTAATGCAGATATCATGCTATAACTTGCAGCAGACGAAAAAAGTTTTTTTCAGTTTCAGCGAAGAATTGGTGCGCTTTAAAACCAGTTTAACCCACCATTTCTTTTGCAATGCTTGTACCAAGTCAGGACCATTGCGGTCGACAATTTTCCGGCGATTTCTACCTTATTTGTCTTTTTGTCTAATGGACTTCGTCTCTTGCCAACTCTGTTCGGTAATTTTGTAATTTCCGCCATTTTCAATTTTTTGGGTATGATTTCATGGCAACCGTAGCTTTTCTGAAATTCCAAATGCTTTAGCATTTCATGTCACAATACATTCAATCTTTCTATAAATGGAGAAATGGTTAATAGTGTTTGAGATTCAATAAAAACATTCAAAATGCCGTTTCCTCACCGGGTTACTGTAGAAGACCCAACCCCTTTTGAGAACTCAAATGTACATTTATATATATCCTTTTGGAAAAAACTTTTGTTGATCAAACATCAAACCCACAGTTTAGGTCACTTGGTATATTGGGTCTACTTCGGACAGGTTTTCGGATGGCAGAAAGATAGAAGATTAAATTATAAACTAATAAGTAAAAACTGTGTTCATCATTTTAAGATTTATTTTAAAATGACGTCTAGTTAGTTGTAAATAAATCTACCACGGCGAAAACAAAATTGCCATAGCGTTATTTTATGATTATTCTTATATTTTAGCTCTTACTGGTTGTAGATACAACAACAGATGGTTTCATGCAAAAACATTGCAAAAGTAATAAACTAAAACTCTTTTCTCAAGGTGAAAAATAACAACTCCCGAACGAGCTTCCATATTGGATCACATGAGATCCCCTTTTAAAATAAATTTGTTATGAGTTCCCCTTGTTTACATGATGGCGGAAATCAAAATATATCTTGCACCAGAAAAAAAGCTTTCTCAAAACTTCTATTTGTTGGTACGGTTCTAGTGCAAATCTAAAATTGTAAATGCTTAAGCAGTTGATATAGCAAAACATAAAACCTTCATATTAAGTTTCATGAACCTAGTGACACTTCTGTTCGAGATACATTGAATTTTGAAAAAAAAAAATCAAAATACAATTTCACGTACGGTTTCTATCGAAGAGCCCTAAAATGTACCCTAAATCGACCTCATCTGGACATTTCTTATCGCATATCTTGATATATGGGCCTACTTTCCTACAAAATTTGAAAGCTGTAGGTCTCAGAGTCGAACTTTACGGAAACAAGATCAAAGAAGGGTGATGAATAATTTTAAACCACAAAGACAAGTCATGACTGTGTTGGCAGAGCAAAACACAGATGTCAAGTCCCATATTGGATTTTAATGGCATTACGGGACCCTTTAAAAATCTTAGGTAGGGGTTCCCGATAAATCAGTATATACATATTGCTAAGATCAAAACGTAAATTGTAATATATAAAATATGTTTGAAAAAAGGACAGGTTTCTTGCTTGGTTTCCGTGGCAGCCAAATGCCCTTCTAAGCATTACAAGCAGTTTTATATTCTATTTCAACTTTGGTCTGGAGGTTCCCTGATTATCTAGGAAATACAAATATCTGTATTTCAAAATATAATTATCAACCGAATATACGATTTTCTCAAATTTCAGTTTTAGCTCACCTGGCTTTGCCAGGGTGAGCTTTTGCCATCACTAGGCGTCCGTCGTCCGTCGTAAACTTTTCATGCAAAGATCTTCTCCTCTGAAACCACTAGGCAAATTGGAACCAAATTTGGTCACAATAGTCCTTGGATGGCCCCCTTTACAAATTATATCCGGCAAGTCCGTACCTCATCCAAGATGGCCGCCAGCGGGGAACATAGTTTTAACATTGGACCCTATGGGAAACACATTCAAAGATTTTCGTCTCAGAAAGTACTAGTCCAATTAGAACCAAACATAGTCACAATTGTCCTTAGATCGTCCCTTCCAAAAAGGTATCCGACAGGTCCTTACCTCATCAAAGATGGCCGCCAGCGGGGAACATAGTTTAAACATTTGACCATATAGGAAAACATATTCAAATATCTTCTTCTCAGAAACTACTAGTCCAATTAGAACCAAACTTAGTCACAATGGTCCTTTGATGGTCCCTCCCCAAAAAGGTATCGGACAGGTCCGTACCTCATCCAAGGTGGCCGCCAGCGGGGAACATAGTTTTAACATTAGACCATATGGGAAAACACATTCAAATATCTTCTTCTTAGAAACTGCTAGTTCAGTTAGAACCAAACTTAGTCAAAATGGTCCTTTGATGGTCCCTTCCGAAAAAAGTATCCGGCAGGTCCGTACCTTATCCAAGATGGCCGCCAGCGGGGAACATAGTTATAATATTGGACCCTATGGGAAAACACATTTAAATATCTTCTTCTCAGAAAATACCAGTCCAATTAGAACCAAACTTAGTAACAATGGTCCATAGATGACCCCTTTCAAAAAAGCATAGATGACCCCTTTCAAAAAAGGTATCCGATAGGTCCATACCTCATCCAAGATGGCCGCCGACGACGGGGAATATAATTTAAATTGGAAAATAGTGTCAAAGATCTGCTCAGAAACTACTAGTCAAGTGCAATTATTGAGCCAAACTTTGTCACAATTATGGTTAGATGGTCCTGTCCAAAAAAGGTCCTTATGTCCTTACAGTACAAGGTGGCGGCCAGTAGGGTACACCTATGGTTAAATGTGAAACACATTCAATACTAAAATGATTTAATAACAAAAATAGCTACAAAAGTTTTATTGTTCATACAGAAATATTCTTTTTATTACTAGAGCTTGTACTATATATCAAATATTTCTAATTATGTACACCAACACACTTTTTAGGAAGTGTCTACAATTTAAAGATAGATATAATGAAAAAGGGAGATAATTAGACTAAGGGAGTTTATAAGCTTAATTTTCTTTTCAATCATGTTATGGTCTGTTATAATTACAGCAATTTATGAAGACAATCTTTACCACTTTTCTTTTTAGGGGTCTATGAATGCTTTGATTTCAGCAATATGTATTACTTTGAATATAAGTGGAACCCTGCCCAAATTGTTTTGGAATTGTGGTCTGATATCGGTTGTAATGGATGGAGAAGCTCTAAGTTACCATGGAAACCAGACAAGAAATCTGAAATTTTAGAAAAAAATGTATACCACTACATATTTTATTTACAGTTTCAGCAATATGTATAAACTAGATTGTGAGGACAATCTCTGCACATTTTTTTAAAGGAGGTTCAAAATGTATTTAATTTCAGCAAAATGTATTACATAGTTTATAAGGGGAACCCCTGCCCAAATGTTTTTTGAATGGGGGTCTGATATGGGTTGTAATGGATGATGGTGCTTTCAGTTGCCATTGACACCAAACAAGAGAACTGAAATTTTAGAAAAAAATTCTTTCTGCTAAATTTTAAATTCCAATCCAAGGTTGCTTCTAGCAGTAAACATAGCTTAAACTCGTGACCTCATTGGAAATACCATTCATCTCCATGTCAGCCATGGGTAAGGTGAGCGATACAGGCTCTTGAGAGCCTTTTGTCTTTGTTATAGTTTCTATGGCAACAAAGGTTTTTTTTTTAATTTCCAATATAGTAAAACTTTATCTTACAGGATTTCTAACCTTTCTGTCAAGTTTCATGGAACTGGTGAGAAAAGTTTCTTAGATATAAAAAAACATTCAAAGTGTAATTTTCCCATACGGTTACTATAAAAGAGACCCAACCCATTTTCAAACGTACCCTTGAAGGCCCTCTCTTGGAAATATTTTATGATTTTCCATCCAGATATAAGGAGCTTTGATCCAACAAAGTTTCAAAGCAATTTTCTCCCAAGATCTGCCTTGGAAAAGTTCACGTGTGACGAGAAGGATGAAAGTTGGTAGAATAACAATCGCAGAACGAAACGTAGAAGCCTTCCAAACTTTCTTCATATAAGGACGAGAAGAAGGAAAGAAATAAAACAATCATAAAAATAGTCTCCAAACTTCCTTTGGAGGAATTAACAATCAGTCTCCAACCTTTGTTTGGGAGACCTAGTAATGATAAGAAACACAACAACAAGTTTAAGTCCTGTTGCCAACTGAATGTTACTGTTGTTACGATTGTTTTTTGATTTATCACATTGGCTGTAGGGGGAAGGTTTGGATCCAATAAAACTAGTTTAACCCCGCCGCAGCAGGTTTGCGCCTGTCCTAAGTCAGGAATGTATTAAGCCTTTGTGTGTCTTGTCCTTTTTCTAGTTAGTTTACTTTATGTCTATAGGAGTCTAGGATGATGTTTATTTCGCTGGACTTGATTGCTCTTTGTTCAAGGGCCGACTCCGACCTGCCGTTTGGTGTGGGGTTTTCTCACCGTTCATTGAAGATCTTTTGGTGGCTTTGAGTTGTTATTACTCCCCTTTGGGTCGTTGCCTCTTTGACACATTCCCCGTTTCCCTTCTTTTTTCTATTAAGGTGTAGTATTGTCATATATATATATATATATATATAATATTTCTTCAATTTTTTTCACTTCAAGTCATAAAGATTTTTTATTAAGAAATCACGACTTACTGCCGTCAGCAATGTTCGTAAGGCCCTCCAATCACCAATTTGAAGCTTCAAAATTACTGGAATTAATATATTGAAACACAAATAAAACAAAAAAGAACAAGCGAACAATTAAAACCTTACAGTATATGTTGATGTAACTGGGCTAAACGTCCCTTTGGGACGTTATTTGGTATAATACACAACGCATTTCATATTTTTCAGTGCTTTTTAAGGAAAAATTACCAAAATTATTGTTAATGAATGGAAATTAGACGTCTGTTCTTATGGAGCTCGCTTGATCTTTCAGAGTTAGATGAAATCAGCCTATTTTGGAAAACCACGCAGGTATTTAAATAGGTGCCCAGAGGGAATGCTAACTGACAAATGGCACAGCTCATCAAAACGGGGTCGGTCTTTCAATGCATATTTTCAAGAAATCGGGTAATATAAACGTTCAAGGAGTAAAAAATATACAACCAAAGGGGAGTAATTAGTTCTTTCGTCGCATTGCGCAATTTTTATTTACAAGTAAAAGCACTGATCCAGTTCATATTGTCATTTAAAGTAAGATGTATTGACAAAAACAACACTCCCACGATACTTGATATGTCAAAAGAAAAAAAAGGTAACACACAGTGGGCATGCTCAATTCGATATTATATGTTCCTGTTCATCCAGAATTACGTGAGAATTAAAATCTAATTAAAAATACCGAGAAAAAATGCTAAACTATTTTAAAAAAGCCTTCACCGTTTCAAATGTTATCACAATTTCGTAAGATCGTGCAACTACCAACTACGTGAACATGTTTATTTGCATTATTAAATTTGCTGATAAAAAACTGCAGAATACATTGAAAATAAAAGTAGTAGATATGTAAACTACTAGATTTTGCAAATTCGGCAAGTAAAAGTGATTTTGCCTACGCCCTTTATTGTGCAGTATCAGGCATATTCTACCAGCGAGATATTTATTTTGTGCAATATCAGACTTACTCTACCGGCGAGGTATTAATAAAATTATCAGTTTAATGATTGCAAAAAGGTATTTTGTTTTCGTTAGGGAGATCTTTGACATTTTGTGTATATCTTAAATTTTTATTCCGTTTGAAAATTATTTTTAAAGTAAAATTACCATGTATTGTAAAAAAAAAATGCCTGTCATAACAAAGCTATTTCCTCAAAATTCTGAACTTTAAAAAAAAATCCCATAACCCGTCAATAAAATCATTGCTGTTTAAATTTTTCAACAATCCAAGATATTTATGATTTGCCAATTGCCCTTCCTCCAGTCCACTGTCAATTTTGTCTGTATAACATTTTGATTGTCTAATGCATTATTGGTCCATTTGTGTAGTTTGTTATCTAAAAATCATATTATACCATCATTTATTTGATTGAAATGAAATTGCTATTTTAATCATTTCAAACAGAAAAATTACATTTTTCTATGATTTTTGATTGAAGTAAAATTGCTATTTTCACCCTTTCAAACAGAAAAATACATAATTAGCCGTTGCATATCACCATGACCACATTTTCATGATACAAATACAAAAAATTTAAGGTGATTGAAGATATATTCTTGACTCCAATAAAATTATATTATGCAATTATAATCACGAGTTATTAGCCCTTGTACAGCATATTATCTGACTCTTAATATTTTTATAGTCTTTTTAGTTTTGAAATGGAATGAAATGAGTAAAACTCTGGCCTCAGCTGATTTAATACTTTTGCTTGATTTTTCTCCAACACTTTTCAGACATCTTTTGAAACTCCGCCCCCAAATGATTTGATTTCAATAACATCTTCTGACCTTAAATTTACTGCAATGTTGATAATAATACTAAGTACATGGGATGCAAAATCTAATGCAAATCATGCAAATTCTTACAAACAATGTGTACTATCAGTTGAGATACAGGCCAGAAACTCTGAGAAACCAAAACATCACTCAAAGATTGTAAAGAGTAGGGAAGTTCCAAAAATTAACCTTGTTTTGAACAAAAATATAAGCCAAGAACGGAGGTACATACGAGGGTAGTTTTCCTTAATTTTGGAAAACTTGATATGCTTTTAAAATCAGAAATGTAAACAACAAGTAAAATATATAGAACGCACGTTTCCGTTGTACAGCGACTCTATGCTTAGAAACGCTTGTTGGTTACCACCAGGTAGTGGTAAGAATCAACAGGTTTCGATAGTTAGGGCTAAAAATTGATGTTCTACTCCTGGTCAAGTATATTGGAAATTAAATTGTATGCAACCACCTCACAGTGGGGCCTTTTTTGTAGACTTGTTGGAATCACCTGATACTTTTTTTCAAAATTTATATTTTCGGTCATAGTTTTCACATTTGTGTACTTCAGAAAATCCATTGACGTGGAAAAGGTCAGATTTGGTAGTTTGATAATAAAGATTCAACCTGAATACAAATGGTTCCAATGATTATTTCATGAATAGCAATGATTTAGCACCACTTATTCGCTGTTTTTGAATTCTGCCTTTTCCACGAAGTAGGAGATTTTAGAAGCTATTGGTAGGTTATTAAACCAACCAATGAAACGACGCGAAAACTATATTTAGACATATCAATAAATTTATCTATATAACGTCAAGGTCGTCATGTTTCGTTTCAATACGATTTTTAAAATGTATCGAATCACAAGAAACCAGAATGTCATACTGTTTTAACATAAAAATGTAGTAATTCTATCATTTTTGAAAATTCAAGTCGACACAAAACCACATAAACACTGGCTCGTACGTGTTCACCTTTTATGGATTATTGAATCATTTAATATGCTTGAAACAAATAAAACCAAGTTTGACCTCGTACCGTACAATATTAGATTATAAGCAGTGTTATTTGTTAATTTCAAAAATAAAAGGATTAATACTTACTTTTATTTGTGGTTATAACAACATGTACATGTAGTTTTTATTTACTTCCCTAACCCTGTTTTTCGGGGAAAAATGTATTTAGAATTCCACGAAAAACCTCAATGCTTGTTCCTAGAATTAAACAAAAACTGCCCTTCAAATTTGTCTTGTTTTATAAGATATTTTGAGTGTAAATGCAACATACAAGCGAAATACTTTTAGGTCTAGAAATTTTCGAAAACCATAAAAATCCAGTACCAGTGCCAAATACACCCCCCTTCCCCATTTTTTTCCGGAAAAAAATAATTTTCATTATTCATAATCTCCTTTTTACTACCTCTCTCCTTAAATTGATTATCCGTAAGTCTAAATTTATCGATAAATTTTGAAATTTCAAGAGAAATCTGATAGTATTGTGTTGTAAATGAATTTAGAACTACAAAAACGAAAGTAATAACAAATTCTGTTGCTTCCAAGGAGAAAATAAAATCCTGCCAGATTTTGCTAATATATCATCGCAGATGCTATAAGGAATTCACAATGAAAAGAGTGGTAGATATCCCATGTAGGTCGAATTACACTAAATTTTATAATTTTAATAGAGTCAATGGTTGCAGATTTTGTCCATGGTAACTAAAAAAATTTCAAAATTTTAACAGTTTTTATCTTTTATTAGAAAAACTATAACAGATAGAACAAATAAAAGGATATTGAGTAAATGTACATGGGACAAAATCCCTATAAATACCCGGTAAGATTAAGCAAATGGAACAACGCTTTCATTGTTGTTCTTCATCTTGAAGAAGTCAACTTAAAATTGCAAAATGTGTGATAGAACAATTTGAAAATTCTGAATCTATTTTGTTACTGTAATTGTAATATTCCAAATATAGCAAGTGTGGTAGATAAAATCTGAGTTACAAAATCTGTAAGCTTGTTTTATTTGCAAATACCTACATTTAATTATCATCAATACTGTCCTGATATCACTGATAGTGGATCAAAAGACCCCGAGTATGGCATCAACCAAGTGGCAAATATTTTTGATTATGTTCTATTTCATAAACTCAGACGAACATAAATCATTTATAAAATAAAACTCAAACTCATGTTTATAGGAACAGCTCGCCAGACAGTGTACAGCAAAGCTCTGTTTATTAAACAAAATCAAAAATCTGTCTTGGCCGCTGCAGGTTTAGTACAACACATACATACAATCTACAAAAGAAAATAAATGGTTAGTAAACCATACAAAAAAAATAAATAAAAAATACATATATAAATACTTCTTTAGATATAAATTATCATGTATCTCATCTCTGTCATGAATGTATTCTGTATTCTCTTAAAATAAAAGACTTGCGCATAAAAAGAGGGGTGGGGTGGGGTAAGTAAGACTTCTTTGCTGTACCGACTCGGATGACTTAAAATCTCGCAATACATTTACCACATAAACTATTCTATTTCCCGCTCTAGCACGGGCTTGGCAAGAGCAAACTTTAACCTAAACATAACATATCGTATCATACTAAATAACCTTATAAGGCAATGATAGACTTTAAATACCCTATACAAAACAATAACATAAACAAATACACGTGTTTGAAACACATGTTTAACATTCTACAATAAACATAATAGAAACAGGTAACTTTTATAAATTCATTTATGTTCTATTTCATAAACTCAGACGAACATAAATCATTTATAAAATAAAACTCAAACTCATGTTTATAGGAACAGCTCGCCAGACAGTGTACAGCAAAGCTCTCGAATTAAAGAAAGGGATTCAATTTTGAAACTGAAATTTTATATATTGATTACAGTATATCTAAATACCCAAAGTTTTAGAAACTAGTAGTCTATCAGTGATTGATTCTTTTACGTAACCAACTTTCGCCTTGTCACTTTTCCAGCGACCATGTTTTTTGAACAAACGATCACTTATACCAGCGACTGCTGCCGCTGTGGCACCACCTGATCTAAGACTATATAGAAGACCAAATTTTGTTTGGTCTAGTCCGATACTTTGAAGAGCAGATAATAATATTTCATTGGACCTAGTATACGATAGCTGACCAGATTTTCTCAGTTTGTACATATTTTCAGATTTACACAAATATAAGGGTCTGAATAAAAAATCTAGTGATGTTGTTTCAATATTAGCTAATTTAAGATACCGATTTAACATGTTTACAGGACATGTGACTAACCCTGTTTTGGAAATAAGCACATCTCTCCCTTCCCTGTAAATATCAGTCTTGCTTTTAACTAAAAATAGTTTAATGTGATCAGAGAAAAAAGTAATGTCGGATCTTCTTAAATTAGCTAATTCTGAAAATCTCAAAAAACCAGAATAACAGAGTAAACACATAGTAGCTATTCTTAAATCTTTTAAATTACAATGTTCATTACCAAATTTTGAAACAATTTTGTTTAAAATATCTGGTGTGATTGGTTCTTTTTTAGTTGTCATGTGTCCGATTTTTCTATGTGCGCCTTCACGAACAAAATTGACTAAATCTGATTGACAGGGGTTCTTTAACCCAGCTAGCTTATGTGCCCAGCTAATACCATAAACTATTTGATCCACTTTACTACTTGATTTGGCAGTTTCAGCTACATGTATTAAATAAATTGAAACAGTAATGTCTGTAGCAGGCAATGGAGAAAGTT
>MJUU01013993.1:38780-80679 GCA_002080025.1 Modiolus philippinarum | reverse complement strand
AATCTTTACACAATTTTGGTTATCTGTATACCAAACTAAAGTTTTCCCCTCAAAAACCTTTTGAAAAGAACAAATTGCTAATTCAATGGCCTTTAACTCTCGCCATGTTGAGCTTTCTCTAGCCTCATCTTCACTCCACATCTTATGAAAAATCTTTTTGTCAATTTCAACTGTAAATGCTGCAGCAGTAACATTACTAGCGTCAGAATAAACAACTATGGACGACACATCATAATCGCTCAATTTTTTACAATTGACAGCATTTATATTTGATTGCCAAAAATTTAACTCTGATCTAGTTTTGTTCAAATCTTCAACAAATAAATTGTTATCCCAACCCGTTCTATTAACAATAGCCATATAACAGTACCTTGTCATAAGTCGTGATAAATTTCCGATCACAGGTGACATGCTTATGATTTTACCTGTAACCTGCGCTAATGTTCTAGCTGTTATACAGGGGAACGTCTCAAAAATATTATTTAGCGCTGATAACATTTCATTGACACGTCTATCAGGAATTCGTTTGAATTCCAAATTATACCTAACCATTCAATACATTTTGTGGGCTTAAAAATAGATTTCTCATAATTTAACAAAAACCCTGCATCAATCAATGACTGTCTGACAAAATCTGAATCTTTTGCACACTGTTCTTCGTCAGTATTCATACCAAAACCATCGTCAAGATACAATACTATTTTTATAGAATTTTCACGCCAATTTTTGACCATAGGTCTTAAACATTTTGTGAAAATGTAAGAACCGGTTGAAATACCAAAGGCTAAAACTGTATAACAATAAAATTTTTCTTTCCACATAAAACCTAAATATGTGTGTTGTTGAGGACAGATATCCAGATGAAAATATCCCGACTTTAGATCAAACTTATACATGGATGAACCTTTTTCAAAAGTATTGAACCGCTAGTCTCCAGTCTTCAAACTTTACTTTTTCTTTTTTAATTGACAGGTTTAATAGACTAATGTCAAGAATCAATCGTTTCTTACCTGATTTTTGTGTGGCTACACTAAGGGGGTTTACAATATATGGTTGAAAAGGCACTTCAATAGCACAACCTGTAGAACCCAAGTCTTGAACAGCTTCATCAACAAATTCAGCAATATTAATAGCAGATTTATTGTTTGTCTTTAACATTGAACTTGGGTTTTCTATAAAAGGAATTACGTAACCCTTTTTTATTGTACCTAAAACAAAACTATTAGCCCCTATCTTTTCCCAAAACTGAATATGTCTGGCTAATCGGCCTTTTACGCCTTGGCAATTGGAATTTTCATTAGAATTTTTCATTTCAAAGTAATGTAATTGTTGCAAAAATACTTCTATATCAGTATTTAGATAATTTCCAAAATCACAACCAGATGTACAATAAAAATACTTATCATTATCAGTATCGTTGGCAATACTATTGTTTTTGGTTAGAGCTGTTGTTGTTGATCATGTATCTTGAGTAGTGGACAGTCTATTCTCCAGTGTCCCATTTGCCTGCAGGCATGACAGATGTCCCACATGGACGGCTCACGCCGCCCGGCGCCGGCACGAAAGGGCGGTGGGTTTTGACGTTTGTAATTGTAGTTACTATAAGGATTAGGAGCAGTTTCCACAACGGTGGGCTTTGCAGTAGCCTTGTACGGATGGGACCTATTACGTTACTTCTCTTTGATATTCCTAATAGCCCTAGCGTCTGCTTGGCGGATTTTCTTTTCATCCTCCGAGTCGGAAGCAATGACATTTGACTCATATTCCCGGACAGTTGCCCAACCACCAGCTGAAGTATCGGCAATACGTATTAACTTATTGCGGCCTTTAACTTTATCACACAAATCAGAAACAAGCTCAATTACATGCGGCTCTGAACGCGGCACAAATTTCAAAAGTCTGTTGAGCTCAGACAGAATTTCTTTATTAAATTTATGTTGAATTTTGTTGCCTTCCTGCTTGAATTTCAAAGACACGTCTTCTTTTAACTTTTTGGCAAGATAATCTTGATCATGAGCTAAGTCGGACTTTAAATCAACGAACTTATTATCAAAATAAACTTTGAATAATTCAAACGTATCAGCCAAATCACGATTATCTCTGCTACTCGAAGCGTTTTGTAAATTTTCACCTCTTGGTTGAGACGGTTGTTCATCATTACGACTTGGACTACTAGGTTCGGACATCTTTAAGTAAGACTACTTTGCTGTACCGACTGCGAACCTCGAATGACTTAAAATCTCGCAATACATTTACCACATAAACTATTCTATTTCCCGCTCTAGCACGGGCTAGGCAAGAGCAAACTTTAACCTATACATAACATATCGTATCATACTGAAATAACCTTATAAGGCAATGCTAGACTTTAAATACCCTATACAAAACAATAACATAAACAAATACACGTGTTTGAAACACATGTTTAACATTCTACAATAAACATAATAGAAGCAGGTAACTTTTATAAATTCATTCTAGCAGGTAGTTGACTTTTTTTAAATGATAATACTGAAAGGTATAAATCTTTAAAACAAAAGAGCTAGTATCTCTCTTGTCTATGGATCTGTAATTAGCTCAAATTCTTTACTTATCCGTCGATTATTTTTGGTACCTATTATACTAAAAAAAATGTTTTTCTTGTTTAAAAATTACCGATCGTTAGCAAAACTGACGATATTGCCTATCGGAATTCATATCACGCATTGAAATTTAATTTGCGAAAATTATCACCCCGTTGAGTTGAAACTGAAGATTATTCTAAAATTTCAAATGTTTGCACAGTTAGAACAAATCAACTAAATACTGATGTTAAATTTAGTTTTACCATATGTCAATTTCAACAACCTATGTCTATTAAGTGCAGATCGAATCAAATCAACTGAAAAACAATAAACCGAAAGATAAATAAAGTCTGACAGAGAATAAAGAGCCAATAGGATCTTTAAGGAAAACCAAAATCAGCTTAGGACAGCTTTGCCCTTGGGGATACGCATCAGTTTTAAATAAAATAAAATTCCGGGTTTCTGGCTGGCAGCGACGTTTTTACTAATGCGTTGGTGAATACCAACTGTCCACGAATTCCACGAAAAACCTTAATGGCTATTCCTAGAAATTAACAAAACTAGAGGATAACATGCCCCCGCGTAAGCTTAAATAAAAGTGGGATATCTTTGCAATGATATTTGTGCCTTTAAGACACATATGATGCCCCCTAAACACATGTTACTGTAGGAACTACGAAGAAAAACTATGTACCCTCCATTACTAATTCACCCCTCCAAATGACAAAGTTCAACAAAAATGTATATTTTTCAGACAGAAGCACCAAACTCAAAACCATTATCACATGTACATCTTCGTTATAGGCACAAATAATCTGCAAAATAAAACTTTCTTAGCGTTCAAACTGTCGGATGAGTTGCGCGGACATTCTATGTTCCCTCTATGAAAAAGCGCAAAAAAAGTTCAACAATGTATATTTAGGGCCCCGCCATGAAATGGCGGCGCCCTATAGTAATCACCTGTCCGTCCGTCTGTCCGTCCGTCTGTCTGTCTGTCTGTCTGTCAGCGTTTTCTATGTCGTACGATAACTCAAGAATGCCTTCACCGATTTTTATGATTTTTTTACTCAAAGTTGAATTTGACTAAAGGAAGCTCCCTTTCGTTTTTGAGGATAATCAGAATATGATTTTTGGGAAAAAACTTCATTTTATATGAAAAAGTGCATATTTGGAGAATTAACTCTATGTCGTATGATAACTCAAGAATTCCTTCACCGATTTTTATGATTTTGATACTCAAGGCTGAACTTGTCTAAAGGAAGCCCCCTTTCGTTTTTGAAGAAAATCGGAAAATGATTTTTGGGCAAAAAAGTCTTTTTTATATTAAAAAGTGAATATTTGGAGAATAAGCTCTATGTCGTATGGTAAATTAAAATGCCTTAGAGGATTTGAATGATTTAGATACTCAAGGTTTTTCTTGACCAAAGGAAGCTCCCTTTTGTTTTTGAGAAAAATCTGATTACCATGAAATTCCGCAAACAGGTTTTTGGGACACAAAGGGGGCGAGACCCTTTCTGACTTTGTCAGTATTCTAGTATTTTTTCTGAAAAAGGCGCCAAAATGAAAATCCTTATCACATGCACATTTTCATGATCTGCAAAATAAAAACTTTCAAGCATAAAAACTGTAGGAGGAGCTGAGCTAAAAAACAATGCACCCCCTCCGGACAGACGAGAGGACAGGGGTAAATAATATGCCAACTAATGCGACTTTTCGTTGCAAGGGCATAAAATGCACTCCATATTTGTTGGTAAGATACTTTTATTGTTAAAGCTTAAAAACACAAGGGTATAATATGGAGATCTAAACATTCTTGAAACCATATAAATATGAGTGTAAACCAGTGGTAAATGCCAGAAGGAAACATATTGTTTTTACTCTACTGACACCCTTTTTCTCTAAATTGATTTATCTAATTGTCAAACATTATCACTACATGTAATTCTCCTAACTTTATGAGAAATCAGGTATCTTTCGTTTGTATGTGAATCATATTCCAGAACTAAAAAAACGTAATAACAATAATACCATTATCTGAATATTAAATAGTTGCCCCGTAGAAATTATGTCCTGCCCACATTTCGCAAATACATCATTGCAGATATTGGTAGTTGTTATGAGTCGACAATTCAAATTTTACTTGTTATGTATGTGGTAAATTAATATCACATTGATGAATTTACTTTCACTTTCTAAATAACAAAAAATTAAATGTGTCTAAGTCTCAGAACTATTCTCTCTAGATCGATGTCTCTGCTGGTTAGCTGTTAGTGTCCAATTATATTTACCAGGTTTACAAATCTAATAGTTTAGTACTTCAGTGCTGGCCTGAAGAAAGATTTATTTGGAAACGTATACATAAAAGGCAATAATGGATAAACTTTTAAAACTTTTGTGTAATACGTACGAGATCTCGAGCTCCTTACCTGATTTTGGCTTTCCCACTAGAACCTACTAAATATCCATTCTCTACCATTATTTACAGATTACTGTTCTTCCAAATGTTTAAATTTAATCTACACTAAAAAGAGATTATTTACAAAACCTCCCCATTTTTCTCCAGCCTGTCTTAAATGATATATTCAGCGGTTGCTAAAAGAAATCAACATCTTCATGTAATTTCTCAGAGTGGAAAATGTGTAATGGATATTGGCGGGGCAGATCCAGAATTTGAAATTAGGGGCCCTGGTGAAACAAAATCACTGACCCAGATGAAACAAAATCAAGGAGCGTAGCAAGACATAAAAAATGTATGACAATTTTTTTTATTAATACCGGTTTTGAGGAGCCACCGCGATTTAGAATCCTGTAAATGTGCACCTGATCTGTTTTCTACGCTTACTTGACCATAGGCACCCAACAACTATTGCTGGCGTAACTAATGTCATAATTCCGTTCACGTGTAAAAATTTCTATTTCAAACAATATCAAGTGGCTAATTTTTTTTTAATTTATAAATCTTTGATACAAAAAATTCTCTTATTTGTGGGTCTATTATTAACTTGGTTTTTATCTCACCTATCGGTAATTTTTGTGTCTATTCATGCTTAAAGAAGCTGTTGACTTTCGTTCTTGCTCCATTTCTGATCGTAAGCACAACACCATGGCAATAGAATACCGAAGGAACAAAGCACAAAATTACATAAATCAAAGTCCAGAGACAAGGCAAAAGCAAGAACACCAGAAGACAGAAGACCAAAGACACTACGTGCCAACAAAACACTCAAACACTACATATACAACACAAAAAACTAAAGCACAAGCAGTATGAACTCCAAAAAAAAACAACAAAAAAACAGAGTGACATCAGGTGCTACGGAAGGGTAAGCATGTCCTGCTTTGCATACAGCACAACTTACAAAATTGCCTGTCGCAATTGAACATATCACAGTATTACATTTGATTTTATGATTCTACAAATAATATTTTAATCCCTGTGAGCCAAGTGTGCAAGATAATTTTTTTTTAATCTTTGCACAGGTGGAACAAATGCACTAAATACAGATACTACTGTAAATTTAGTTTCTTCAGATGGCCATCCCAACAACCCAGGTTTCTTCAGTGCATATCCAATCAAACCAATTGAAAAACCGTATACCGAAAGATATATAAAATACGACAGAGAACAAACACGTGAAAGAGCCAATAGGATCTAATTGGATAACCAAATATCAGATAATGAAAGAGCTTTGTAAAAGAAACATCCTCCTATTTTTTTTTAATTTAGACATAAAAGTCTTGAATTTCCTGACAGCATCGAAGTACTGACTACTTGATTGGGGAATATGGTCGAGGATAGTTGAGGAAGCGTAGGTCCGAAACTATAAAAAAAAATCAGCACAAGGACCATAAGTGGTAGAGTTCCGCAGCTAGGTCGAGGAATAACAGTCTACGAATTCCACGAAAATCCTGACTACGTATTCCAAGAATTTAACGAATGTGTTTATTAAATATTTTGAATCAGTGTAAATGCTCAAAGAAACAAGGGTATAATATGTAGATCTAAATATTTTCGAAAACTATATAAAATTATTAACTGAAAACCAGTGGTATATGCCAGAGAGTTCCCTTTTTTATTATAAGATAAACTCTTTTCTTTGTTTTTTACTCTATAATATCTGAATGTCAATAGATTATCAATAAATCTCCTATTTATGGGAGTCTTTGTACATCTTATGCCAGAACTACAAAAAAAAGAAAATGAAAATATAAACATTACCAATGTTCTGTAGAATTTCTATCCTACCACATTTTCCAAAAACATCATTGCTGATGTTGGGAGCAATTAACTATGAGTCGTCAATTCATATTTTGTTTATTTGATATGAATGTGGTAAATTTAGTCATGGTCACTGTCAGGGGTAGGTAGATCATATTAATTGATGAACCTTTTTGAAGAATATTTATATATCAAATGATTTTGTCCCATAGTCTAAGATCTGTACTCACTGGATTCATGCTTCTGCTAGTAAACTGCAAGTCCATAGTTGATTTTGGCTTTCCCACCAGAAACTACTAGATACTTGCTTCTCTATCAGTCATTTTTCTTCCAAATGTTTCCATTTGATCTATACTTAGGAGACATTATTTACAAAACCTTCCCATTTTCTACAGTCTTTCTAAAATGGTAACTATGATTTCCAGCTGTAGAATTTTACTAAAAGAAATCAACATCTGCATATAACTTCTCAAAGTTTTATATGTGTAATGGATATCGACAGGGGTAGATCCAATGGCCCAAGTGAAGAAAATAAATCGTGGAGCGAAGCAAGACATGAAACGTTAAGACATTTTGGCCCAAACTCCGATTTTACCCTATTAATGTATATATTTACTTGTTTTAGGGGGAGGGCTGGCCTGATCTGTGTTATATACTTTCTTGTACATAGCCACTCAATAAATTGTTGGTGGTGTAACTGACGTTATAATTTCCATTCCTAAAAACACCAAAAGAAAAACAGTGTGTCCAAAATTTTATTGTTGCTATAAATACTAGAAAAAATACTTCATTGTAGTTCAAGACGGCCCCTAGCACCGGTTTGAGCGGAATCCTTTGCTAATTTTCGAGCAACGCTACATCCATGTCTTTACTGGTCATGTGTGTGGGATTGTCAACAAACATTAATTAAACTGGCTAAGTGCTCTTACAATCACTGTCATCCTTTGCCCGACAGAGGCGCTAGTGTCTTCAGCTAGTGGATGATTACAACATATAGACAAACAAAGGGCACTCATCAAGTCGAATGTCGATAACTTAGTACTAATTGTATATTATTTTGTTTGTTCGATGTTACATAGATATCATTTGTTAAATATTATAAATTCAGTAAAACATACATGTAGACTTTTTGTAACTCATCATTATCATGTAACACATGTACACTTCAATGCTCCCGGTTTGAGAGATATCTTAGCACATTTGAAAAAAAGTACGTAGTTTGCCTCGTAAATAATTATACAAACAGGAAAGTGTTGAAGTCATGGTTACTGCTGTTTTCGGAACGGAGAGTTTAACAAAACGAAAAAATCGGCTCAATTAGTATTAATATAGCATTTAATATTGATGCATTTATGCTCGATGAGTGCCCTGTGGTTGTTTAAATGTTGTGATCGTCTTCTACTCGTCTTTTTGTCGGGCTATGGATGACAGCGAATGTAAGATAACTTTACCAGTTAAGTTTATGTTTGTTGACGATACCGCATTCATGGATCAAATGGTATAAAGACATGGATGTAGCGTTGCTCGACAATAAGCAATGAATTCCGCTCAAACCGATGCTAGGGGCCGTCTTGAACTTGCTATTGGTATGAGTATAGCTCATTGTTGAAGGCCTTTCATATGGTGACTTCAAGATGAAGAAAAACAGTAAAAGCGTTGTTCCATTGCTTAGTATTACCATCGCTTAGTATTACCATTTTTTTTTAATTAAGAGCCTTTTAGGTTTCTGGTATCTTTCGAAGTATTTGTCCCTAATGTTTAGATTCGATCTACGTCGAAGATGCAAAAGTTGTTCCAAATGACCATGCATCTTCAAAACTAAACGTATATAGTAACTTCTGTATTAGTTATTCGGTATAAACATGACACAGCAAATTATTATAAATCCTTTGGAATGCATATGTCAAACGGTCATATTATTAGTGTTTTAAATTGTATGTTTTAAGCCAGTTGTTGTCCATTCGTGTTCCCGAAATCTTAATGAGTTTTAGTCGTAACACTTGCCATGTTGTTCACATGTATATAGTTATACTGAAATATAATAGTTATATGTTTGATTATGTAATTGACCCAAAGCCAGTTTGACTACTAAGAGTGTGAATAATTTTCCCAAACAACTAAATACTGAAGTTACTGTAACTTTTGTTTCTGCATATGCGCATTTCGACAACTTATGTCTCTTCAGTGCAAATAAAATCTAAACGTTTGGAAGACCATAAAGTCAAAGATGTTTAAAAACTGATATAGAACAAATTAGCAAATATGAACTAAACAGAAAGCCAAAATAGGCTAAGGACAGAGCTTTGCATGAGGGAGATACTCCTTAGTTTTCAACAAAATTAACAAAAATTAGATATTGTAAATTTCCCAATAGAATCGGCTTTCGGGTCAGCACCGAAGTACTGACTACTCTTCTTACTAAAATCAGACAAGGATGCAGTAAAGAGTGTTTTTTTCAATTTACAGACTTATTAACAAACATTACTTCAATTTTACACATAGCCACTTTTTATTATATAAATCAGCAATATTGATATTCCACTTGAATGAATATTCTACAGAAGCGTATTCGGCTCATATTCCTTCAGGGAAAAAATAATGATTTTGCAAATAAACATAAAATTATCGCAAAAACAAAACGTACAACTTATAAACTCTAAACTTAAGCAAATCAACGCCATCTCAGTTCTATAAAGCCACTGGAAATTTAATTATAAATCCACTGGAAATTTAATTATAAAGCCACTACAAATTTAATAAAACGTTCATATTTATTGTGAGTTCATGTTTTCCCCCCAAATATCGGTTCCGCGTATCGGTAGAGACTGTGGTAAATGTTTTTGAAGAATGTCTTTCAGTAATTAAAAATCTATCTCAGATTGTTTTATGTACAAATGTACATTTTTTTCCAATGGAAAAATGCAAAGGGAAAACAAAAATAAGAATACGTCGACCCCAAAAATAATGTAATTGGTGCTAAAATTGCTTGATGGATATTTAGGACTGTATTCTTCATATTCTATGAATATAGTCACTATATCCTGATTTTTTTCCACAACTTTATTAATTCAACTCGTTTCTGGTAATAATATCTTAAAGGAGGAAAGTTGATCGTTATGGATACTGTATTAAAGGTGATCTGTCTTCATATTGAGATATAGCGTTAGTCCTCCTTTTGGCATCTTTTATACAAACTGACAGTCCTTAATATCCATCAAGCAATTTCAGCACCAATTGCATTCTTTTTGGGGTCGAACTATTATTCTTTTTGAGCTAGAATTGATATCAAATGTAATGAAAAATAGTTAGAACTGGACCCTCAGTAAATTAAAAGAATAATTCAAAGATATTTATAACATTAAAAACAAAAGACAACACACAAAGAAAAATAGGAAAACAGGTACAGAAGAACAACGAGAACCCAATCAAAAACCGTAGGTGAGATCAAGGGCACCGGTAGAGTAAACATCTATTTAATAGTGCAACAGGTAAATTAATTGCAATGGTAAAACTTTTCTGATTCATATAACATATATACTATGTATTTGACGATAAAACTGACAAAACATATTTGAAACATGAGCAAAGTAATATTCAGAAAATCATTTTTCTATTTTCCATTCTTAGGTTCTATTAATATAAGTCATTACCCCAACTTAAATTCATAAATATTTTAAAACTCAGCAGAAGAATACCGAAAGAACAAAGGAAGTGATAATTATAAAAATCAAAGCCCAAAAGGAGCAAATAAACTTTCTTTAAAAGAAGTAATTAACCGGTTTAAGTAAATCCTATCCGTTCTTCAAATTTGAACGTGACCTAACTAGGTATGCTATTAACATAAACCACTACCACATTTCAAGCTAAAAATTATGCAATATAACATGTTTAGCAAACAACAATACATGAAAAATATCAATAGCAATATTTGTAAAAATATAAAACAAAATTGAAAAATATGAATAATATCTTTGAGAGTATGGAAGGCTACGATTTCTTGACAATAAATAATTACAATAAGGAGTGGGTCAAGCGTCTTTACTATACAATTAGTAGATATTCGTAAGATTCGGCAAGGCTACGCTAAAGAGGAAACAAGGTCATAATTTATAGGCAAAAAGTACACTATAGAGTGGTCACGGGCAGAGCTACACCTCACAAGCAATAAGTCGTCACTCTGTACGTTCGGCAGGGCAATTATCAAGTTCACTGAATACAACAGACAAAAAAAATTGTACTGATATAAAACAAGGCTAAATTTCCTATTAAATCAATAAGATTAGATTACTTTCCAGAAAATAAGAAAGTTGACTGAATAAGTGTACTAACTGGTAAGAAAATAAGCATTGGATTGTTTAAACAAACCGTATATATAAGTTTTGAGATCATAAGAAGACTCACTGCCATTTATACTGTACAATAACGTTTGGCAAAATTTGTTGATTTTTTTAATTAAGAATAATGGAATTCATTATTTATATCTGCTTCTTCCCACGCCCATGATAAAAAATTTTGCATGAAGTTTAAGAGTCCGGTAATTGAAGGTGGATCATGTGATTTTAACTAGTATTGGATGTTGAACATGAAAACAAAAACGTTATTTTACATTTGAAGAGTTTCATTGTGATTTTTTTTAATAAGTGACACGGTTCTACATTTTGACATTTTGCAAAATATCTGCCGTTCTGAATATCATAAGCTTCTTTAGACAAGCATTCAACATGATGTGATCTTTACATTATCCATACGAAAAATGCATTTCTGTGACATTTCATGATCATCTTTTAATTACAGATCACTTGAAATACTATTCAAAAGGTTCTATAAAAAACAAATGAAATTTTGAGATATTTTCCGTTGTCTTTCGCAAATGTTTCGTTGGTTTCCTTCAAAAGCAATGAAAGGTTGTGAAATGATTAAAAATTTTAATTTCGATCTGTTTTCCTGTGACAAACATCAGAAATAGAGAAATGACAAATAAATTAACCATCCCTTGAGGTTAAGGAATAAAAAAAGATGTTGTTAAAGCTTTGTTCTAAAAATCCTTTTGTTATACCTTATAATACATTTTGTATATTCCTTCTTTGAATGCGTTTAAGGATGGTCACTCCTCAAGTTCATTATATCAAGGTTTTAAAATTAGTATCTCTATTTATTAGAACATCAATCATACATCATTTTAAGCAAAAAATATTGATATGTCAGTGTGCTCGTTTTTGAGATTTACGTGCCTAAAATTTTGGCGGGAAACCGAACTCCTCTTGATTTTTCATTTACTTTGCATTAAGGCAATCGCCATTTGGAATACAATGAAGATATATCAAGAATTCCATCAATTTTCGTCAAAAGTTTATTCAAGATGTATACAAACATATCTTGAAAAGAAAAGTGGGGGTCAGTGTTCAAAATTTTCTAATTCACCGTGGTGGATAACACAAGAGAATTCCGAAAGTCAGAGACAGTTTCAAAAACCTGAGGAGTGACCATCCTTAAAATAAAAATCAACAACGTACGTATCACATGACCTGCTGTCTGGAACAACAACTTGCCGACGTACCTGAATTGTGTTTGGATGAACTAGAGAATATTAAAAAAAATCAAAGTTTGCTATTCAAAATGTAGTACAGATGGATATGCCGATAAAACATATTTTTAATACAAAAACACATTGAACATGAAAATGTATAACAAAACAGTTATGGACTGGGTCCTCAAACAACAGCCGTTTAATATCTTCGGTATTTAGTTATTTGACCCTCTAGTCCTCGGGTTAAACAAAACAGCTGTTGTTTTCGGACCCAGTCAATGACTGTCTATTAAATAGTCTATTAAATAGACAATGTGTTCTCATTACATACAAAAATGGAACATCAAGCGTTTTTCTTTGAGCATGTCCGTAGGAGTGATAGATTCTTTAAATTCATATTACTTTTGTAACTTTAATCCACGATGTCATATATGTCAGCAGTCGTACTTTGATTACAAGGTTGAACGGTTTCCTTGTTATTGCTTCGTCGATCTTTTGCGGTTCTCGAATTCAGTTCAAGTCTGGTACTGTTTACTGGTACTAGTTCTCTGTAATCGATTTGGAAATTTGTCGCCTCTTTTGGTTCATACTTGTTTGTACCACTGAAAAACAGCGAGTTGATAAACTGAGATTGATTAGTAAATTCACATTCACACACACACACATGCTCACTATTAAATGGTTACTGATTAGTCTATAGTGCTGCTTGTCAGTTTGAGATACCTGTCATTATTGCATAACTTTGTCCAAATAATCCTCCTCACCAACAGGGTCGCACCTTATCAACATGAGGGGTTTCTCCAATATAGTGCCTAGTAATTGAATAAAAATTCTAGATTGCTGGCAGCGTGAAACATACTTGGATCCTGTTGAAACGTGCCAAAAAAGTCATGGCTGACTCCATTATACCATTTTGAACACAACAGGATCCCAGTGGCAAGCTATTGTATTTCTTTAAACTGTCAAGTCCAACAAATATACAAATATAAAACAATTTAAGGTTATCGACTTCATAAAATACAAATTTACATTAGATCATTCTCTTTCAACTAAAAAAAATATGTAAACATTAACTTTAAAAAAGGTACGTCTTCTCTGGAATAAAATGATAAAATATGATAGAAATATAAAATTTGCACTCCTTTGTATTGGTGACAAATGTATTCAAATCGCAAATTTATCGTGCATTTCCGTTGTCACAAGGTAGAAGTAAGAACGCATAACAAAAACTGTCCACCTGAACTTAAGTTCTGACACCTTGGGGTTTCTTAGATTTCAATAATAGTTCTAACACTTAACTTTATATACATATTTTGAGAGTTCTGGGTGCTTTCACAGATGATTGCATTCAGAGAATAACCATAAATCTATATTCTAGATGCTTTGTTTTGGGTCGTTTTAACCTGGATATGGGATGTTGTCTCCTTGACATTTACCCCCATTATCTTTTTTTTTCATATTCAAGGAAAAAAATCACATTAAAAATCCAAACAATATTTTAAATTCTAATATTACGTGCTTTGAGATCACTAGAGGTGTAAAAAGTGATAAACATACTGTATAGCGGGTAATTTTTGCGGGTCAAAAATTTCGCGGTTTTGAGTGAAAATGTATGCAAAAATTTGGTGTTTTAAATTTTCGCGGATTATCAAAGATCCTATATATATATTTTTATATATATATATATATATATATATATATTCTAAGAATACATGACATATTCGCAGAATTAATTTTCGCGATTTAAGTCCATCCGCGAAAATACGCGAAAATTACCCGCTATACGGTATGAGCAACACGCGACAAAGAATGGCATTTTTTCTTACTTCCACTACAAAAGACAATTTTGCGATTGTGACAGTATAAAAAAGGAGACCATGCCCGGTAACGTCATGTTCAAGGAGAAAAAATTTCTGGTTTTGGTGTAATTTTTACTTTTACAGTTTTGTTTTTGAGGTTATAAGAACATCAATCACTTGAATAACAAAATATTATGACATAGATTGTCAGCATTGTAGGAAACAATGATAAACTGGAGTCACCGTAAATTATTTCTTTATTGACAGATATGACGTGTCTGCGTCCCAAATGAAAACTTTCATTTTCAGCTAGATTTCATGTCTTCACGGATTTGACATAACCGGATTGACTCAACCCTGGATTGACTCACTGATAGTGTGGCGGGTGCTGCTAGCGGAGCAGGACATGCTTACCCTTCAGGAGCACCTGATGTCTCTCCCGGTTTTCATGGGAGTTCACACTATGAGTGCCTTAGTTCTTAATGTTATCTTTTTATTTCCATGCATTGTAGCTGTCTCACGTCCTTGTTTTGTCTTTGTTTTTATCTGTTACCGTTTTTGCCACGTCTTTGGACTTCTGTTTTTGTAGTCATCACTTCCTTTGTTCCTTCGGTATTCTAGTGCCGTTGTTTCTTCATTCATCAAATAGCATCTCATCGCAGTTCTCCGTGCAACGACGTCTCTTCAAGTTTTCGATATTGTGGAAAATATTCCTGTAGTAAATTCATTCAAATGAACTTTTAATTCGACATATGACGCATGTGAGACAAACAAAATCCCTAAACTGATTTTTTTTTCATGATTGAACTTAAAGTGAAATATCTACAAAATGAATACGTTTCATCAAATGTTTTCAAACATGTATTATTCAAAAATAATAAACAGTTTTTTTTGTTTTTTGTTTTTTTGTTTTTTTTTTCGATCTAGACTACTTATAGGTCGTTATATCAACAAAAGTAAAAGCATCCATCTTTGTTAAGATCCATGCAGTCCATTTGGCTGACAGTACTCTGAAGAAACGTTGAATGCATCTACTGGGCGGATAAAATATTTTTAACTTTTGTTTCAGCCAATAAAATTTTTAAGCACAGCTTAATATAGTGCAATGGAACAAATTCCGAAGTTAACATCACGAAAGTGTCTTAAATATGAAATGATTCAAACCTACAAGCAAAGGAAAGAATACATAAAAGAGCGTGAATTGTCAGGATTCGATGATATATTTTTGCTCACATCATGTGTACAATATACAACATTAAACAATTTGTAAATCGTAAATGATCCTTATAAAACACTGTAAACTTTGTAATATTTTACGGAAGGATATGGAGTAAATGAACATGAGACCATAATACATATGTTAACTCCAACTGCAATAATCTTAAAGAGGTGTATGGCCATATCGGAAATTAATTCCTCATCAGCAGCACAAGGACACAAACAAAGGAAATCCATAATTTCAAAAAATGTTTAAAATGCATATAAAAAACAAACGATATCCGAATAATCAGAAATATTAAAATTTAGCTAAGGACAAAACTACGATGGAGGGAGTTAATCCTTTGGTTTTAGAATTTACATAAATTTAGATAA
This sequence comes from Modiolus philippinarum, assembly GCA_002080025.1. Lineage (NCBI taxonomy): Eukaryota > Metazoa > Mollusca > Bivalvia > Mytilida > Modiolidae > Modiolus > Modiolus philippinarum. The sequence continues at coordinate 64,977 of MJUU01013993.1, read as the reverse complement.
TAGTAATTGAACAAAGTGTGCACATGAGATATTATCTCATGTAAAGTACACCATATCTAAGAAAAATAAAGAGCATACATCTCTACCACGGGGAATTGTTTTACCAACTCTACACTGCAATAAAAGACAAACTCCTTTATTAAATATTTTACGAAAGGATATGGAGTAAATGAGCATGAGACCATACAATGTAACACATATGTTAACTCCAACTGCAATTATTTTGATGAGCTGTATGGCCATATCGGAAATTAATTCCTCATTAGCAGCACTAGAACACAAACAGAGGAAATCCATAATTTCAAAAAAATGTTTAAAATGCATAAAAACAAACGAAATCCGAATAATCAGTAATATCAAATTTAGCTAAGGACAAACCTACTATGGAGGGAGTTAATCCTTCGGTTTTAGAATTTACATAAATTTAGATAATAGTAATTGAACAAAGTGCACACATGAGATATTATCTCATGTACAAGTACACCATATCTAAGAAAAATAAAGAGCATACATCTCTACCACGGGGAATTGTTTAACCAAATCCACACTTCAATAGAAGACACACTCCTGTATTAAATATGTTACGAAAGGATATGGAGTAAATGAACATGAGACCATAACACATATGTTAACTCCAACTGCAATAATTTTAATGAGCTGTATGGCCATTTCGGAAATTAATTCCTCATCAGCAGCACTAGAACACAAACAAAGGAAATCCATAATTTCAATGTTTAAAATGCATAAAAACAAACGAAATCCGAATAATCAGTAATATCAAAGGACAAAACTACGATGGAGGGAGTTAATCCTTTGGTTTTAGAATTTACATAAGGATAAAGATATGGAGTAAATGAACATGGGACCATAACACATATGTTAACTCCAACTGCAATAATTTTAATGAGCTGTATTGTTAAGCCGAAAAAGAATTCTATGTTTTATCTAGTCTGAAAATAGGGTCTGTAAGTCTCGTTCAATTTTGAAACTTCCGGGCACATACTCTGTACCCGGAAGTTGCATTTATATCAAAAACATATGACGTTTCAAACAAAAAAATAGGACGTCATAATCCTGCAACGTCATATTTTGGCGGGAGACTTCTTGGTGTCACATGACGAGACTTACAGACCCTATAGAGCGAAATTGGTCACCTTCTTACATGTCATGATAACACAAAGCACAAGTAATTGGGAATGGATCTAAGATAAATGCTTGGAATGCAAGATCAGGAATTCATCGGGTCAAAAAATGTATTCCTCTGCTGCTGTCTACCTTATAACCACACAAGAAGAATAACTAAAAAGTTACACAGCTTTCAAGAGCGCAAAAGTGAAAAAAAAATCAGACATTGAACATTGTATAATTTTAAAAACCATTTACACAAATAAGACAATGTGAAAAGGCGATAATACGGAATAAAAAAATACTATACAGTGTAAAATTCTATAAAAAGAAAAATGGCTTATTTTCACTGAATTCCCCTTAATGTAATCTAAATACATCATTTGCCGTCTAGTTTTGTGGATTGTACACATTACAATCTTAATCAATAATCGTTATTTTTGATAAATGAAAACTTTCTAAATGCTTTATAGCTTATTAGTAATCAGAGGCTGGTTGAAATTTAATAAAAAGTCTCTTGATAAATTCAATACTAAATTCATTTCATATTTGTAGAGTAGAAGGTTTGTGCCGCAGCAGGTTTGCGCCTGTCCTAAGTCAGGAAATTTATTAATGGTGAATAAAAGGATATGGAGTAAATGCACATGAGACAAAGTCTCTACAAATACATGGTAAAAAACAAGCAAAGAAACAACGCTTTTATTGATGTTCTTCATCTTGAAGTCACCATGTGTGTCCTTGTCTGTTTTCTAGTTAGTTCACTTTATGTCTATGGGAGTCTAGGATGATGTTTATTTCGCTGAACTTGATTACTTTTTATTCAGAAGTGTCCACCGCCGGCGAAAGGCGTACGCCTTTATTGTGACTCCACATGACCTTCACATTCTCGGGACTTTTCATTCAGTTGGCGATGAAATACCCATGTATCGAATGTAGTCTACTGCACTAACGCGCCTTTTTTATTTATCGCCGACTGAATGAAAAGTCAAAAGAACCCCGCGTGAATTATTTAAATTTAGAAATTGAAGGTCATGATAATTTCACATTCAGTGCCATAAATATTAATGTCAAATATGAGTAAACGAATCGAGATAAAGGAATGAAGTGGGCTTTCCTACGATATAGTTGGGGTTTTCCGTTTAGAAAATCATTCGGGAAGAGAATGAAAAAGGCAGAATTATAAGGTTTGGGTTATTTTATTGAGAAAATTGAAAACGAAGCGAGCGGGGTATCAGGCATAGGATTTCCCTTGTGTTTTTTTTTCTCCGAGATTCATATTTGATAGTAAACTTTTTTTTCTAGGCCGGGAGCAACTCCCTGTGCATGTAGTACTCCTAAAATTGAACCAGTAATGTATGGCAACACCATCTACATGAAATCAGTTGTCATTCTTGGCAACGAAACGTATGGAAATGGTAGTATGACGTGTAGTTTAGGGCATTTGGTTGTAATTCTACATGAAAATAATTAGTTATTTAGAACCTTTCAATCTTTATTACTTACAAGAATTAAATATATCAATTTAAATGTTTAAAACAAACACACAAAAGATTTTTAAGAGTTATATCCCTTAACCTACGTTTACTGCCTTAAATCATAGTTTTATTTAGACTTAAAAAGACCGAAACCTTACACAGATCAGTCTATAAAATGAAACTTATATTTCTTTATTAGAAATTTTGCAAGTGTTGACAGATAAGATTGGATAGCAGGTTTATTTTACAAAGATGAAATTACCAAGATATTTGCATTTGACTGTATAAAATTGTGTATAAAATTGTGTACAATTTTGTGATAAAAAATTGTACATTATTTTTATTTCCAGAGAGAATGGGGATGGTTCAAGAAACTCAAAGACGACCTGAAGTATGCTTTAATATGTCAGATAAATCTAATTATTACAAATTAGTACTAGTGGCCGAGTACAATTGACCAATATTACAAAAAAAAACCTACATAACAAGCGACAGAAACCGTTCAAGCATATATATAAAAAACTAAGAAAACGAGAGACAGAAACCGTTCTAATAAAGACTGTTAAAAAAAAACAAAAAAAACAAAAAAAAAACTGTTATTTAGTTTCTGCATATGCGCATTTCGACAACTTATCTCTCTTCAGACCTGATCAAATCTGAAAACATTTGGAAATCAATAAACCGAAATATGTGTAAATGAGAATAGAGAACAAATTACTGAGAGGATCTAAATACAGCAAAGCCAAAATCATTTAAGGACAGAGCTCTAATTGAAATCGGTTTTCGAGCCAGCACCGAAGTACTTGCTACTGAATAGGTGAAAATTCTCGGGGACTAACAGTCCATTAGTAGAGACCTAGGCCCAGTGGTGATAAATAAAAATTACTGTAATCTAGATTCTGCATATGCGCTTTTCGACAACTTAAGTCTTTTCGTAAATCATCAATAATCCCGCATTCTAGAACAACTGAAACGAAAAAGACAGAAATTAAAATTCCGTTTCTTAATTTATTTTGCGCAAACTTTTACCATTCCGGAACTTTAAGTTTCTTTTGGGGGGTGGGGGTGGGGGGCTTCATTTAGTTTGACAAACAATGAGAAAAGAATGTCAAAATGACCATACACCAAACAAAGATAATGTTCACCTATAGATTAACTTTACCCAGGTTAACTTCACTTTGGCCTAACTTTTACGGCGTAAAATGTATGTCAAGTAATCTATTGCAAACTTAATTTATACTCTTACACGAGCAGTGTGAATTTTTAGTTGATGGAAAACAATTTACCACGTTGGTACAAAATGAACGGAATCTTTTCATAACTGAAAAACTATTACATCAAGGTTTTCGTTATCATAAACTAGTTAAAACCTTTACTAAATTTTATCATCGATATAAAGACTTAGTTCATAAATACAATGCAACCTGTAAACATCTAATCAAGGCTGGCCATTCACATCCCTTATTTTACGGTAATGTTTTACATAAGAGTAAAAAAATACTTAAACTCGCCCAACAAACTTATAAAACCTTTAAATCGTCTAATTTATTCCTAAGTCAGGAAATTTCTTAAGCCTTTGTGTGTCTTGTCTGTTTTCTAGTTAGTTCACTTTATGTCTATGGGAGTCTAGGATGATGTTTATTTCGCTGAAATTGATTACTCTTTATTTAGGGGCAAACTCCGACCTGCCGTCGGGTGTGGGATTTCCTCACCGTTCATTGAAGATCTTATGGTGGCTTTGAGTTGTTATTGCTCCCCTTTGGGTCGTTGTCTCTTTGACTCATTCCCCGTTTCCCTTCTTTTTCCTATAGCATGCCCTGTTTGCGTTGATCGCATTCCACGTTTATTATTTTTTTTTTGAATTATTATTATTATTATTTTGTATTTTTTATTTGCAATATCGTTTTTCTAACTATACTACTTCGAAAAAGTGTTTAGTTATCATCATTGTTAAATAAGGGGCCATGAAAATTTAACAAGATCTGTCGCCGAATGGCAACCAGTGATATCCCCACTTACTGAATGTTGAATCAATATGGCAAGTGCAAATTTAAGTGTGTGTGGACACAATACAGGTTTTGGACACAATACAAGTATGGGCACAATGATATAATCCTCAAGAATTATCCTCAAGAATAGTAACCAACTAATCATATAGAGGCTGGATACCAATTTTGAAATTAATCCGTGTTATAAAAAGCTGAGAAAACTGACCAAAAAGTTGTGTTTCGCTATATTTCGTCACTAAGTCCACATTTCTTAAAACAAGAAGTACACCTCCGACAGGACTCATAATAAGACGTTCCTTACAACTTATCATATTGAGGCTGCATACCAATTTTTAAATCAATCCTTCTAACAGAAGCTGAGAAAACTGCCACGAAAAATTCATGTTTCACTTCATTTGGTAACTAAGTCCATATTTCGTTAAACAGGAAGAACACATCTGACATGACTCAAAAGAGGACGTTCCTTACAACTAACCATATTGAGGCTGCATACCTATTTTGAAATCATTACCTCTTACAGAAGCTGAGAAAACTGTGACGAAAAAAATCATGTTTCGCTATATTTCGTACTAAGTCCACATTTCATTAAACAGGAAGTACACATCTGACACGACTCAATATAGAACGTTCTTTACAACTATCATATTGAGGCTGCATACCAATTTTGAGATCAATCCCACTTATAGAAGCTGAGAAAACTGTGACGAAAAATTCATGTTTCGCTACAATTCTTAAATAAGTCCACACTTTGTTAAACAGGAAGTACACATCCAACAGGACTCAAAATAGGACGTTCCTTAAAAAAAATCATACAGAGGCTGCATATCAATTTTCAAATCAATCTCTCCGCTAATAGGTAAGAAAATTGTGACAGAAATAAATTTTCAGGCGAATGGACGGACGAACGGATGGACGGATGGACAGACAGACAAGGTGAATTCAGTATACCACACTCTCTAACGAGCGGGGGTATAATTTGTTATTTGCGTTGTATAACATGATCTATTCCGAAAAAAATTCTTCTTTTTACTAATAATGATAGCTTTTATCAATTAATATCTTGTATTTTAACGATGCAATCAGTGTCATAATATCGTTTAAAAAACAACGACGTAAAATGCATGCATTATTACAATTTTTACCCCACAATTTTTAAAATGCATTTATGTGTGCTAATACCATGATTTTTTCTAGGTTAGAAATAAATCAAATTAACAAATAAATGCAATATTCTTCTTCAAGAAAGAATAAGCAAAAGAAGGTAAGATTTAAATGAATATGAACGTACCGTACTGTGTCTTTATTATCTGAAACCCCTATAAGAAATAAAACCAAAATAAAAAAAAACATAATTTGTGTGAATAGAATTCTGAAGTAATATATTGTCCTTTTGTGTCTGCATCTTCAAAGCGTTGATAATAACATAGTGTCGAAGTTGCTGTAAATTTGGATTCTGAATATGCGTATTTCGACAACTTATGTCTCTTCCGTGCGGACAAAATCGAACAATTGGAAATCCATATACCGAAATATGTGTAAAGACCGATAGAGAACAAATTACTAATAATATCTGATTAGAAAGCCAAAACCTGCTAAGGACAGAGCTTTGGAAGAGGGAAATACTCCTTAATTTTAATTTTGTTAAATTAAGATACTGCAAGATTCCAGATAAAATTGGTTTTCGGGCCAGCACCGAAGTACTGGCTACTGGGTTGGTGAATACTCTTGGAGACAAACAGTCCAACAGCAGAGGCATCAAATACAATGTATTTGCTGAGCGTGTCCTACAAATTATAGCATAATTCATTTACATCTCGTAAAAATGTACTGTTATTCCAATATTACATCGACACGTCATTTTTATAGTGCATTTGTACTTTGCCAAAAAAATGCTTTAGATATCATAAATATTTGAGTTTTCAATAGGAATGTTTTTCGTTTACAACTATATTGATAAAGTGCAGAAAGTCAGACACAAAAATAACAAAACCTTAATTACGGTTAATTTACATTCATTCTGCAGATGAGCATTTCGAAAACTAATGTCTGAAAAGTGCAAATTAAAGACTGATGGTAAAACGTAATGAAAAAAAGTCTGCAATACAATATGCTGCAAAAGAAGTTACTGTTTAGGAGATTCTTTGAATGTAAGTTAAAGGGTACTAAAAAATAACAAATGCTAAATACCCGGTACTGCATTGTAATTTATAAATTGGTATTAATGATTGTATCTAAAAATATTAGTTTGTTTGAAAATTTTATCCGAAACCCTTTTAAATGAATTATTACGCTACTAAAATAAAGATTTGACGTGTAATACATTGAAGGGTGTAATAATTAGACTTACTTCTTCTACAGCGATGTACGCAGCACCCTATGACTATTAATCCAACCACAGCAACCGTTGTCCCTGATACAATACAAGCAATTGTATGGGGAGGACATGTTGATTTACCTAATAAATCAAGGATAAACCATCAAATAGTTTGTAGATACACAAGTTGTATATCGAGAAAATTGTTAGATACAAATTTAAAACGTTGTCTCTTATTCTCACTTTGATAAACTCGTATTAAAATAAGATTGTTCCAGTTAAAAAACATTGGCATACTAGTATAAAGGAGCATTCTACCGAAATACGAATCTGTTCATTCTTGGATATCAGTTAAGCGACACCAGTAGGCGATGAAGTTCCTTTCCAGTAATGTTCATATATGGTTTGGAGTAAGTAATTGAAATATCGTAAAATGGTAGTGGTATTGATATTTGTGAACATACAGTAGCAGATACTAGTAGTGTATTATCAATGAAGAATTAACATATGAATTCGATAATTTTTTTCCTGACAACAGAAAGAGTAATCAATACAATACAATACAATGCAATACTCAACCTCACAATAAAAAAAAATAAATTCTACTACAGTAGTCTACAGAGGTAATACTTGATTCTTTTTCACGTTGTACTTACAAAATAGTTGCAATAATCTCATATCAATGAAATATAATTAATCCATATTATGTTCTCTCTTCACCGTCCTTGCTTTGTAACGGAATACTGAATATTACAGTGAAAATATAATTTCCATTTATTTCACTTACCTGAACATTTTCTGATACTGCAATGTTCTATGTCGAAAGGATCACCTGGACAATATTCTGTAAAACCTGCTTTCCAATTATTGTAGCATTTACGTTTCCTTTTGCGATATCCATTTCCACATGTACGACTGCATGAATCCCAAGAAGTCCATGATCCCCATATACTTGATACTGAAAATAATTATGGACACGAAATGCGTTTTTGCTATCAAATCTATGACGCAAAATTAAAACACGTCTGGTTACTGCAATGTCGAAAAATATCAGTATCAAAGGTCAAGATGTCTAACAGCGGGGAACAACATTAAACCAAATTCACAGATGGTCGGAAACATTTTCTTAGGAAGGATCTTAAAGTAAGTAAAATACAAAGTTTTTCTCTCGAAAACTCCCTTCAAACAATGACAAACAAAAAATGACAGTAAACACCTACAATGGTTGAAAACTACAATCACATGTCACAATTCACAAGTGAAGTGCACTATTAAAACCTCTAATGAAGACAAGAAACAAACATAAATAACAATAGAAACTCTGGATATCCAGACTTGGTACCGGCACTAGCAAAAGCCAGCGGTAGGGTTTAACCGGTTTATGGGTACCCCAACCTCCCTTTTTCTCTATCCCGTTTCCCTATACTAAAAAAACCTTGTTCCTATTAGTTCTTGACAGAATTTTTAAAGGATTGTGCTTAATTATTATTTGCTAAGTCTTATTTAAACGTAGTCAAAGTCCACACTATATATAAGGATGTATTGTACTTTCTGATGATCAAGATTTAGGCGATTGTTACAAGATTTCATTACATGATTACATGATTATGACGAAAATTATCGTTTTGAAATAATAATTTAATTTCATCATTTCTATTAAACAAATCGCATTGCGCATGTCCACCATGATAAATTTCTTATCTGAGAGTTTATGGAACGCCAGAGCTGCATTATGACTAAGAGGATCGTTTATATGTGACATGAAGATAGTTCTCCTTACTATAACAATAATTGACTGCATTCAATTCTATCAATCCGATACATCACAAAGATAAATTTATATACCATAAAGACATTAATACGAGGCTACCTTTTTAAGCTATAATGTCATCTCATCGTTCTTTGAAGTTATTTCACTATATCATGATGATATTTCTTATATCATTGATTGATTGATTGATTGCTGTTTAACGCCAACTTTAGCAATATTTCAGCTATATCGTGGCGTGAACTATTGAAAATATTATAAATATACAGGTAAAATTTCACTTAAAAGGCATTGCTATGTACAGATAAAATTGATTTCTAAAAATAAAATCATAAAAGTAGACTATTAAAGATAAATAGATCAAATTTGATGATTTTTTTTTTTAAAAATTGGATAATATACTTATATTTTAACTACTTTACAAATAACAGCTTTTAAAAATTGAATGTATCATGAAGGCAATTTGATATATCATAACGTTATAATACTATTTCATGTTACTATCATATGCTGATAAATTCTTCTACAATAAAGACAATTCAAAATACCATGCAATGACCTTTCATACCACAATACCAATTTCATATAGTTCTAGGTGTCAACCAAATAACAGAAGGTTTTAATTCTATTTTAAGAGAGGGGGTCCCTCATAAGATTATTTCAACATACAACCATATGATTATAACATACTACCAGAAAAATCTATATATTTCAACCTTAAAAACAAATTTTACTTCGTGGAAAGTCGTTGGGGATGAAATAGAATTTAAAGTCATTTTTGCTTTAGGTGCAAAAACAAACTAAAATTCTGTGCGAACTGACGATTAAAACCAAATAAATGGCTGTACTGTTTGTGAAATTGTTTCAGTTTTCAGACTTTAGTATACCACAGGGCACAATACATCGGCAAACGAATATATACAAAGCACAAATGAGGAAACTCTGGATCTACCCATAGATATCTATTTTCATTTTTGAAATAGAAACATTGTAATTGTCTGTCAAATCATGGTGACGACCGTAAAACTTCTGTAGTCACAGTGGCACATAACCTTGATGTTTTAGTTTTTGAGAAAGTAATGTTTCTCTGATGAAAAATCGCTGTACACACTACATGTCCGACAATAGCGAATGTGTTTGTAATATAGAAAACAAAAAAGAGACTTGTAGCAGGTGTACTTAAAATTGTGTCTTTTCAAACATCTAAACAATTATGATCATTTGCTCTACCTACTTTTTTGCTGAAGTTGGCGTAAAACATCAATCAATCAATCTCTACCTACTTTTTGAAACCTTGGTTATCAGTTGTGTTACAATGTTGAATAAAATATTAACATTAAAACATTTTTTTTTTCAATTTGTAGATAAAAGGTTTGAAAATTTGAAAATTTCCCGGTTTTAATATAAACACCATTTCGATTTTACGCTTTTAGGTTCATAAATATTATTTGAATATATATCCGTAAGTTGCCAAGGAAATAATGTTACAATATAACAAAACACCGAAGTTACTGTGAATTTAGTTTTTCATATGCGCATTAGGACAACTTATGTCTCTTTAATGAAGATCAACTCAAAACATTTGGAAATCCATAAGCCAATATATGTGCAAAAGCTGATAGAGAACAAATTACCAATATGATCTAAAACGGAAAGCCAAAATCAGCTAAGGACAGAGCTATACAGGAAATACTCCTTAGTTTTAACAACATTTTCTTAAATTTAGATATTGCAGTTTTTTAAATAAAATGAGTTTTCGGGCCAGCACCGAAGTACTAGCTACCAGGTTGGTGATTACCAAGCAAAGGCATCGGCCAGTAGTAATAAATAACAAAATACCGAAGTTTCTATGAATAGTTTTTGCATATGCGCATTTCGACAACTTATGTCAATTCAGTGCAGATCAAGTCAGAACATTTGGAAATCCAAAAATCTAAGTAACAAATTTCTTGAAACATTTTAGTTTCAGACTTAATGGTAGGGTCACAAATATCGAAATTGGCATTCCTTCTATAACGAATAAAGGAAAATATAAAATAATTTTATTGGAACAAAATGAAAAATCTTTGTTTAGGACTTTTAGTACATCTTTGATGTAAAGTGGTGTTGAATTGCTTCAGTGGTTTCAGAAGAGAAGATGAAAAAATGAGCAATCTTTGTTTAGGACCTTTAGTATATCATTCCTGTAAAGTTTTTGCTTCAGCGATTTCAGGGGAAAGATGAAAAAGTTATTTTTCTCATAGGTTCCAATGTTAAACCTAAGTTTTCTATCGGATCGGAATGAAATGAAAGTTTTCTATCGGATCGGAATGAAATGAGCAATCTTAATTAAGGACCTTTATTACATCATTTCTGTAAAGTTTGGTTGAATTTGCTTCAGTAGTTTCAGAGGAGAAGGTGAAAATGTGATATTTTCCCATAAGGTCCAATGTTTAAACTAAATTCCGCGCTGACGGCCATGTTTTTTTTGTCGGATCAGAACGACATGGGCAATCCTTGTAAAGAACCTTCCATACATCATTCTTGTAAAGGTTGGTTGAATTTTCTTCAGTGGTTTCAGAGGAGAAGATAAAAATATGAAAAGTTAACGGACGAACAACGGAAAACGTACGCACGGACGGACGACGGTCGCCAAGTGATGGCAATAGCTCACAGTGACCCTTTTGGTAAGGTGAGCTAATAAAAAATAGAAGTTTTCGGCGTTCAAATATTTGAAGACTATAATGGTTTAGTAATTGCAAGTACTTTTAAATTCATGTTTCCATACTCAACATTAAAGGAAGGACACGTTAAGGCTAAGAAAATAAATCTTATCTTGAAATATAGATACTTGCATCCGGTAAACTAGCTTTGAGATTAAGTGACCTGAAAAATTAAACACATACTGGCCTTTCACTGATACTGCCGATGTCTACTAAAATAAACAAACGCTTCGGGAAGTTTTGAGTTTGATTTTTCTGCCGTAGTGCGACAGTGTTTTACCAGCAGACCAGCCTTCTTGAGCTAGCCGGCAGTTTAGCGGCGGGCATCCCTTGATCCATCTCTCAAAATAACGTATTGTCTTTTTTCTCTCCTGTCAAGATTGTGGTCATGATGTTAGTGGTCTACCTGTATTGTTTTTTTTTCTTATGTTTATTATACTATAGGGAAACGGGACAGATAAAGGGGATGTTTGGGTACCCATTAACCGGTGCAAACGAGAAAGTGCAGACAAGCATGCTCTAAATTTGTTTAAAGATATAATTATTACCAAAGTCACCAACAGAATTATGATAAGTCACCTCCTAAGCTGTCTGTAAATAGAATTAAGTCAAAATTGAAGGATCTTGTTAAAAAATATGTGTTTGTACCTGTTGACAAGCCTTTTAACAACGTTGCTATTGTCTGAAAGAAATACTACATCGATGTCCAACAAAACGAACTGGACAAGTCAGACACTTTCAAACGTACCAATTGGGACGAAAAAACGTTACCCAAACAACGTTATAAGGATACAGAAATGCTTAAAGTTCTACCTAAAGATAACATCTTACCTACCATGCACAAAAATCCCTTCAAACATCGTTTTATTTCAGCATCTAGTAAGTGTTCTACTACCAATTTATCCATCCATCTAACTAGTTCACTTACTTGTATAAAGGAGTTAGTTATTAAATACTGTGAAAAAAACTTATCAAAACTCTGGTGTAAATTAGTTTTGGAGTGTAAAAAATTCAATTGAAGTTTTAGATAAACTACAATCTATTCAAAGACCAGTCTCATCTATCGACAGTTATGATTTTTCTACACTTTATACTACCCTTCCACATAAGTTGATAAAATCCATGTTAGGGCAACTTATTAAATGGTCTTTTAAATTTTCTGGTCTGCAGTTCATTTGCTCTAACAAACAGCAAGGATTCTTCTCTGATATAACCTATAATAATCATTGTTCCTGGACATGTGATGATATGATTAATGCACTCAATCTTTTGCTGGACAATATTTTTGTTTGTTTTGGCAACACTATTTATCAACAGGTCATAGGTGTTCCCATGGGTACAAATTGTGCACCTCTCATTGCAGATCCTTTTCTTCTCTGTTACGAACGAGATTTCATGAAAAAACTTCAAAACGGAACCATACCTAACAGTGATAAACTTATTTCTATTTTCAATGATAACAGCAGGTATATTGACGATATCCTTACTATTGAAAATCCCCAGTTTTTAGATTATGTAGACATTATTTATCCACAACAACTGAAATTAAATAAAGCTAACAATGATTCCAAATGTTGCCCTTTTCTGGATCTGACTATCATTACTGACTCTGGTAAAATCAAAACCAAAATATATGATAAAAGGGATGATTTTGATTTCACTATTACTAATTTCCCTGTTCTTGACGGCGATATCCCCCTTGCTCCATCCTACGGGGTTTATATTTCTCAACTGGTACGATTCCCACGAGTTTGTTCTACTCTTGATGATTTCAATGAACGAAATCGAACTATCACAGCCAAACTTTTACAACAGGATTACAGATTTCATAAGTTGTTGAATACATTTAAGAAGTTTTGTAATAGATATGAACATGTTATATCTAAATATGTCGTTACTCGTAAACAGCTTATTACTATGGGCATTTCTAGTCCTCAATTTTACGGAAATGTTGTTAAAAAATGCCAGAAACTGATTAAAAATCCAGGAAACTTGGACGTAACTTACATCCTTTACGTAATAGGGGATATCGGCAAGATATTCTGCTTGCATCCGTAATATTAGCTTTGAGACCTAGTGACCTGAAAATTTTTGCACACATACTGGCCTCTCACTGATACTGCTGATGTCTACTGAAATTTATGATGATTCTTGACCAAACCCTTCGGGAAGTTTTGAGTTTGATTTTTCTTCCGTAGTGCGACAATGTTCTACCAGCAGACTAGGTTCCTTGAGCTAGCCGGCAGTTTAGCGGCGAGCACCCCTTGACCCATCTTTCAAAATTACGTATTGTTTTTTCTCTCGTTCAAGATTGTGGTCATGGAGTTAGTAGTCTACCTGTATTGGGTTTTATTCGTATGTTTTTATACTATAGGGAAACGGGACAGATAAAGGGAAGGTTTGGGTACCCATAAACGGGTTTAACCCTACCACTGGCTTCAGCTAGTGCTGGTACCAAGTCCGGCTGTCCCGAGTTCCTATCGTTGTCTAAGTTTGTCTTTTGTCTTATACGTGTTTTTCTTGTGTAGTTCCCTTATAAATTGTTGCATGTAATTATAATTTGCAGCCTTTGTAGTGTTTCCTGTTTTCCATTTTTTAACATTAATCCTACCGCTTTTGCTAGTGCCTGTACCAAGTCCGGCTGTCCCAAGTTCCTATCGTTGTTAACGTTTGTCTTTTGTCTTATTTGTGTTTTTGCCTGTGTAGTTCCCTGGCAGATTGTGCGATTGTAATTTTAAGCCATTGTAGATGTTTCCTGTTATCCAACGTTTTACTTCAGATTGGGTGTAAGAGTAGCAAGAAGTGTTCTACTATGTCTCAATTTATTTCAGTTTTTGAGTATAGGTTTTAATAATAATTTTGATTCTACATTTTTTTGTACTTATTCAGTAGATGTTCTGTGCTAGTTCATTTCTACGCTATCTATATGAATGATATAAAAATATTTACCTGGTGTCCGTTTGAAATCCTTTTTTTCTGTGGTATAGTGTAAAGCGGGCTTTACTGCATGATAACGGATATATTTTTTGACATACAGTACAGTTTACCATTAGCTCGCACATAATTTTTGCAAATGGCGTTGAAAGTCAAATACAACATCTTACAGTTCTCCAGTCTGCATGTACCATATACATTTGTCATTAAATAGCTTTAAATTTTGTATTTATTTCAACTCTTACGACTTTCTTTTTCTTAAAACTTTTAATTTATTATTTTTTTTATATTTTGTATTTCTTAATCAGTGAAGGGATATGGAGTAAATGCACATGCGACAAAGTCTCTACACATACATATTAAAACAATCCATGGAACAACGCTTTTATTGTTGTTCTTCATCTCGAAGTCACCATGAGGCCTTCAACAATGACTTTTGTTCATACCACACAGTAAGTTCAAGACGGGCCATAGCATCGGTTTGAAAGGAAATCATTGCTAGATGTCAAGGAACGCTACATCCATCTTTTTTTCATGTCTTGATGCGGGATCGACAACAAACATTAAATGAACCGGCAAAGTGTCCTTACAATCAGCGTCATCCGTTGCCCGACAAAAAAATACCAACAGAAGACAATCACAACATATAAATAACCACAGCGCACTCATCGAGTCGTTCTAAATAACAAAATGTTAATTTAGATTCTACATATGCGCATTTCGACAACTTTTGTCTCTTTAGTGCAGATCAAATCAAAACATTTGGTAAAACTTATACCAAAAAATGTTAGAAAATTGTATGAATATTTTATATATTTGTGAAATCATATTTAATTAACTTCCAATTTATTTGCTATAGACATCCCGGTTTGATGATAGGAATATTGCACCTGTGTTTTTTGTTTTTGTTTTTATTTACAAGTATTAATTTAAATCCTTACTGTGCGAGGCTTCATCAAAACACTTTATCCTGACGCCTTGAGCAAAATCACAATTTGTATGCCAGTCATCATGCAAACAGCTGCTTAATTTTACTTCGAAGCCATTGCACTTAAAGTTGGTCATCCATAGGTTATCTGTCCTGCCATCAGTAGAAGAGTATAATACACCCAAGATAGATCTGTTGAATAGAAATATTTTACAACATTTATATCTATCAGCGAAATAATGTTCTTATTTTTTATGTTATAACTATAACAAAGTCTTGTTTAAAGTTTAAAATTGAAACCTTTTTTGGTAATAGTGATCTCCGATTTTTTGCTCGACCAACGGATTTCAAGGCTGTTTTCTTCCTCTGAATTCAGACATATGAAGACAATGTACATATTTTTTTCAAGACGTTTCTTTTTTTTTCATAGTGAATCATATGTTTCATTAATTTGATGCTTTCCTTTAACATTACACATGCATTATACTGTAAGGACAACGATAGATGTGCGATTGGTGCAAATAAGATTTAGTCTTGCATTACATGCTCATTCGATGGGACAAATAGCGAGCAACAGTACCTTGAATACTGCAAAAATAGTAAGGATTGCAATATATAATCATACACAATGCTTAATTTGAATTTTCATCGTTTTAAATTGGATAAAAAAAATCTAAACTGACATATCTTTCATTTCAATCTGACCACAAGCTATGTTATCTAGTTTTGTGATATTTATTTTAATGAAGCCTTTTTATTGCCAACAGGTGCGTATTCGTTTGCTTGTGTGTCTGTGCAGTATATGTTTCTTTCTTGATAACTTATTTATTGCGGCTCTGCCAAATAATTATTTTAAATCCAATTAGGATCAAAGTGTGACGTAAGCATTTTTTCTTTAAATATTGAAAGTAAATAACAGAATACCGAAGTTACTGTGAATTTTGTTTCTGCATATGCGCATTTCGACAACTTATCTCTCTTCAAGGCAGATAAATTCAAAATATTTGGAAGTCCATATACCAAAATACGTGTAAAAACTGATAGAGAACAAGTAACCAATAAGATCTAAATAGAAAAGCCAAAATCAGCTAAGGACAGAGCTTTGCAAGAGGGGGATACTCCTTAGCTTTAGAAATTTTCTAAAATTTAGATACTGCAAGTTTCCAAATAAAATCGGTTTTCGGTACAGCACCGAAGTTCTGGCTGCTGGGTTGGTGAATATCCTCGGGGACTAACAGTCCACCAGCAGAGACATCGGCCCAGTGGTAATAAATAACAACATACCGAAGATACTGTGAATTTTGTTTCTACATATGCGCATTTCGACAACTTTTGTCTCTTCAGTGCAGATAAAATCAAAACATTTGGATGTTCATAAACCAAAATACGTGTAAAAACTGATAGAGAATAAGTAATCAATAAGATCTAAATAGAAAAGACGAAATCAGCTAAGGACAGAGCTATGCAAGAGGGAGATACTCCTTAGTTTTAAACAAAATATTCTAAAATTTAGATACTTCAAGTTTCCCAACAAAATCGGTTTTCGGGCCAGCACCAAAGTTCTGGCTAGTGGGTTGGTGAATACCCTCGGGGACTAACAGTCCACCAGCAGAGGCATCGGAAAGTGGTAATAAATTACAAAATACTGAAGTTACTGTGAATTTTGTTTCTGCATATGCGCATTTCGACAACTTATGTCTCTTCAGTGCAGATAAAATCATAACATTTGGAAGTCCATATACCAAAACACGTGTAAAAACTGAAAGAGAACAAGTAACCAATAAGATCTAAATAGAAAAGCCAAAATCAGCTTAAAACAGAGCTATGCAAGAGGGAAATACTCCTTAGTTTCAAACAAAATTTTCTAAAATTTAGATACTGCAAGTTTCCTAATAAAATCGGTTTTCGGGCCAGCACCGAAGTTCTGGCTACTTGGTTGGTGAATACCCTCAGGGACTAACAGTCCAGTAAAAGATTTATATAAGATGTAACAGAAAAGGAGACAGTATGGCAAAGACAAATAAAAGAAGTTAGAATGGTGTTCACAGAGAGAAACACAAAAATGTCAAACGAACTCCCATATCATGGAAAACAATAAAAACATTCAGAATGTTACTTTTACCTAGGGTAACTATGGAAAATCCATCCTCTTTTTGAAGCCCCAAATAACCCTTAATAAACCCCCTTTGGAATTTTGTTCCTTGCAGAACAAGACATATGGGCTAACTTCCAACAAAGACTCAAAGGTGTAGGTGTAATGGTCTTTTAGGTCTGCATCGGATAAGTTCATTCGCGATGAGAATTAAGAAATATGATAGAAAAACAAGATATAACTGTGTTAGCAGAGCGAAACACAAAAGTCTCCCAAACGAACTCCTATAATGGATTTTAGGGCCATACAAGATTCCTTATAAAATCAATTTCGGCAGGGGTTCCCTCTATAAATTACATATTGCTTAAATCAAAACACTCCTGTAGAAAAAATACGTTTTTCTCAAAACTTTTTGATTTGGTTTCTATGGCAACCGTAACTGTTCTGAAATTTTAAATGCTTAAAAACTTGATGTTAATGCATCACAAACTTCCCTTGAGGTTTCATGAAGCTGAAGATAATAGGTTTTGAGGTATAGTGAAAACATTAAAAACGTCAGTTGACCATAGGGTTATACAGAAAACGACCCCTTGTTGAGCAACTTACGTACCCTTAATTGACCCCATTTAAAAAATTTGATGGTTGCACATCTAAATATATGTGGAAAATATTCCACGAATCTGTGGAGACATGATAGTAGGAAACGTCAGAAAAGCAATAAAAAATATGGAGGATAACAAGGTATAACTGCGTTCGCAGACGGAACAAAAAGTCTCCCAAACGAACTTCCTTTTCATTTTCCTGGACATAATTTGACCCCTATGAACAAACAAATTGAGGAGGGGTTCCCCTTATAAATTGTTTTAAACATATAGTGGAAATTAAAACAAAACATGCAGCAGATAACACGATTTTTCTCAAAATAATATTTTTTTTTACTTCATTTCCAACCATAATCTTTTACAACCACTTTGATATTCCCTTTAAATTGGGCAGGGATTCCCCTTATGATCTAGGTAATGCAAATGGTTGTAGTAAAAACTAATTAACAAAACAAAGGATTTTTGCTTGCATGGCAACTAAATGTTTCACTATCGAGTATTATTCTTTTAGGAAGATCTCTTTCCTATACAAATTTGGACAGGGGTTTCCCTTATAATCTAGGTAATACATACTGCTGTAATCAAAAGATAACAAACATCATAATTTTGAAAAAAAATAAGTTTCTGGTTTTGTTTCCAAAATGTAGCCTAAATGAACCCTCTTGTAAAAACTTTTTATTCCTTGATCATCTAAGTATATGGGGACAACATCCTACAAAGTTTGAGCGTTCTAGGTCTATTTGTCACTGAGGTTTGGTTCGGATAAGTTCAAGGGAATGAAGATCAAGAAAGAAATTGGAATAATAATAAGAATCGCAACAAAAAACAATAAGTGTCAAAATTTCGTTTGGAAGACTTAATAATAAGAAGCTATAACTGTGCTGTGTTCCCAGAGCAAACACAAAAGTCTCAAAAACGATCTCCCACATTGCATTTCAAGAGAATTATGAGATATCTCTCAGGGGTTCCCTCTATACATTAAATTTTACATATTACTGAAATCAAAGTATAAAAATCTCGGAGGTATCTAGCTTCTGTTCCATGGCAACCAAATGCCCCATTATCGATCAAAACCAATTTCATATTCCATTTCAAAACAAAAATTGGGCAGGGGTTCCCCATATTAACTTGGTAATGCAAATAGCTGTAATCCAAACAACATGTTATCAGAAAATACGATTTTTTCTCAAAATTTCGATGAATTTTTTTATTATTTGTTTTTTATATTATCATTTTGAAATTTTTTATGCGCAGAAATCTGTCTTACTTGAAAAAGAAATTTTCAATTAAGTTTCAAGGAGCTTGTGATAATAGTCTTTGAGATGTAGTTAGTAAAAACAAAAGTTCGAAATGACATTTTCAAATTGGCGAATCTTAGGAGACACCCAAAACTTTTTGAGCCCATCCTATGTACCGTTATAGACCATTCTTTGAAAAAAAAAATCATAATTTCATATTTTGAAATATTGGGCTAACACCCTACAAAGTTTCAAAGCTGTAGGTCAAATGGTCTTTGAGATCTGTTTCGAAAGAAAGAAGGAAGGAAGAATAACAAGTTATAACTGTGTTCACACAGCGAAACACAAATGTCTCCAAAACGAACTCCCAGATCTGATTTCTTGGCATTTTAAGACCCCTGTTCAAAAAAAATTGGGTAGGGCTTCCCCTTATATTCGTGTTGCAGAATCAAAAATAAAATTCAAAAGCAGAAAGAAGTTTTTGATATAGTGTTCATGTCACAAAAGTTTTCACGACCCATTACAACCAATTTTAAGACCCTCCAAAAAATTGTGCAGGGGTTCCCTTAATAATATGAGTGATACATACTGCCGTAAACAAAATACAATTATAAGCAGAAAATACAATTTTCTCTAAATTTTCATTTTTTTTGCATGGTTTCCAGGGCAAGTATGTTTCTTTTTTAAACATGTCACGCAACCTTCCTATGAAGTATCCTGGGGCTAGTGATAGCAGTGGAGAACAATTAAAATCATAAAGATTTGTATTTTCCTTACAGTTACTATGGAAACCAACCCCTTCTGAACCTTCGAAATGTACCCTTAATAAACCCCTTTTAGAAAATTATATACATATACATGTATAGGGTTAAATTCCCACAAAGTTTCAAAGATCTACGTCTCTTAGATCTGGTTTGGTTAATTTCATCCAAACGAGAAGAAAGAATAAGGACAAAAAATAACTCTAGGCCTTATTGTCTCTGACATCTGCTTCGGACAAATTCATTGCTACGAGAACAAAGAGAGATGAAGGAAAATAATAATGAAAAACGCAACAAAAACAATTTGTTTCAAAAACAATTAGTCTCCAAACTTCATTTTAGAGACTTAACAATAATAAAAATAGCAACAAAACCAATAAACCTCCTTACTTCATTTCGGATACTTAATAATAATAAGAAACGCAACAAAAAAAAGTCTCAAATTTCGTTGTAGATACTTAAGAAAAGCAACAACAATCAATAAGGGAGACTAAATAAGAGACACAAACAAAACTTGCGTGGACGATGTAAAATTAATCGATGATTTTTTTTTGATTTTTTTTTGCCTCCAATTTGCATAACTTGTTTTCATTTGTTAATGGATCAAGGAATCCGTTAAACTTCACCAGACCCGTTAACCCGTAAAAGTCTTAACGTTCCAAACCTTATTACTTTATGAAAGAGGAAGAGGGAAAATCTCTTTTTCAAACCTTGCTTTATGCGACATAAGGGCATACCTTTTTCTGTGTTTATTTTTTAGAAGTAAACCATGTGATAAATCAAAATGCATTTATTGAAAAAAAAATTGTATATTATTATGGTATATAGTTACAACCTAATTATTTTTACCGACAAAAACATGTATTTACAAGTCCTAACTAGAATTCCCCCTTTCAACTTTAATAAGTAAAAAATTTGACGTGTCGCTCAGACCTTGAAATCGATCATTACCTATTTGTTATCTGTGTACACGCAACAAGTGCATCCAATGTATCGAGACTATCGTAACAAATTTCTCCCCAACGTCCATTATGATAAATCTCTAGTCTACCGTCCATAGCAGTCTCTCCATCAGTCAAACTCAAAGAACCTATTAAAGTAAAGATATTTCGTTAAATTAATTATGCTCATTGTTATATTATATATAGGATCTGTAAGTCTCGTTCAGTTTTGCACTATAATATATTACGTTCCAAGAAAAAGTGAACGTCATAATCCAAAAGCGTCAATTTTTTGGCAGGAAACGTTTTCGAATTTTAATTCACAAACACTATTCTGACTAGTGAATAATACTGGAAACAAAATTTTGCTATAGTTAAGTATTTCTCAAATGCAAAGATCTAACTGATGTTAATGGACAAAAATATCAATGAATTAATAAGTATTTATCAAATGCAGAAATCTAATTCCTGTCAATTGACAAAAATATTCACACATATATATGTTATCTCATATTGGATAAATTTCATCTTTAACTTCAGCAGCATGCATAGGTTCATAATGATTCTTCGCATTGATACATGTACATAAAAATCTGTCAAACATTTTACTTTCTATTAACTTTTTATTTATATATATATATATATATATATAAACGTCTAAAAAAGTTGTACAACAACACCTTATACATAAAATAACATTGAAATTTGAGAAAATTCGCATAACTGATATGCTTTGTCAACTCACGAAGTATTGGTGTTAATTACACTTCGATAATTAAATCAATGTACTAATTACGACAAAAATATATTTAATTACGTCATCCAGGTAGATGGAATAATTATTAAAACCATTACGATGTTCGATGTAATTATGACGACAAAATATTTTGAATATTTCATCAAAACAGATGGATAAATAATAAATATACAAAATGAAAATATGCAATAGAATAACAAAATAAATATAAATATACAGAACTACATGTTAATCAGTATAAATAATTAAGTCAATTAAAAATAAATAAACTGCGAAAATTTTACTTTTCTCATTGATCCCACTCGGTGATAATGTCTTAAGCTTTTTAATCCAGAAACTTTCTCTACCCTGTCTACTATTTATAAATATCCCGGGACTCCCGTATCAGCCCGAAGCGTCAGTAGAGGGCTGATGTGCGTCTCGGCATTGTAACCGTGCTGATATGGAAAAGGTAATGACAAATTCTGCTTGTATTATATACATTCAATTAGAAGTTATCATCGTACGCAGGCTGACATGGCTATTTCAGAACGAGACAGGCTGATATGACCACACTAGACTGGTATGTTGATATGTACTGTTAACTTCCGGCTATGTTAAATATACAAAACTGAAGATTTCTATGCTAAGTATTCTATAAAACAACCTCATAACATATTAATAATCTTGCAAGGGTTAATATGATCATGTCTTTTCTCAGAATTTGTAAACGGGCTGTGTATTTTTTCCTAAAATCTCAATTTGTTCTAGTTTACCAACAAGCGACAGTGTTGGTTAAATTTGAAAAGGTTTGTTTACTGATCTCAACATCAAAGGCAGTGAACTAAGACCACGAAGATCAGTAAAATTTTCAATGCCCTTATACTTGTATTTATACTGCAATTGGGTTATTTTAGCACGTATAAAGGGGTACGTATAAAGATGAAATTTATACGTATACTATTAGTATAAGGCATTTAAGCCACGCCTTTAAGGCCAAGATGACAGCTTTCTGTGTATTAATTTTTGATTGTATAAACGTCAACACTAACTCCATATTTCTATTTCACTCAGTTTAATAGATAAATCTGTTGCAATATAAATATTGAAATTAATTCAATCCTTTTACAGATAAAATTAAATAAACAAACAATTTTTATCATAATTCATTGAGATCTATTTTCTTGGTGCTAACTTCATTTTCACAGCAATTAACTTTTAATCACTATCCTGCTGATAGAAACAGCGAGATTCCATTTTGGGAATTGTTGTTACATTTTATATTTAAATACTTTTTAAGTCATTCACAATAAAGTGACACATATTTTCAGATTTCAGTATAAAAACAAAACGCATTTAGTGTATTCAAATATAATATTTATTTGTATTCGCTGAAGCTCGCATTGCCCCTCTTTCAAGCCTCATACAAATAAATGTAATAATTGAATATACCAACCGTATATTGTTTAAATCTGTACTTGTTGAAGTATTTATTAAATATTTAAACAGCCCACCTTCGTCAGGAGCATGACATCGTATTCCAACATCTCTACTTTGACTACAGCTTTCAACGCCCCAACCCCTATGTGAACACTCTGTTAGAAGCCGCTCAGTTCCATTGCAAGATAAATCGTCCATCCAGACGTCACCAGTTCCACCGGCAGTAGTATAATAAGATGCGCTGCGGGACTGTCTGTAAAAAATATCATTTTGACTACATTTTATTAAGTTGAACATGTTTCGTTATAAAATAAAACATGTTAACATGAGCATAACATGCACGCAATGTTGGAACAGGCCCCTTTTTTAGATCCAACAATCGAAATTTTGGGAAAATGTCGTTTTTGACAATTTTTTTCAGTTGCTTTTAATTGTTGATTGGTACCTCGCAGTTACAGAAAACTTTACAAATATCCCACATAAGTACCATTTATATATCTAATACGTTATAAAAATTGAAAAACCTTACCCCTACCCCTTCAAAATGTTGACGTAAATTTTAAGATTTTTCTCGAAATCGTGCAAGTTCAATGGTATATAGAACCTAGTGTGTTTTTCATTTCACAATTCTTGCATTCATTTTTAGTCTTTTAATGCCTTCTCTTAAAAATTCAACATGTTAATATCATGTTTATATGTTTTGAATGACCAAACTGTCACTTTAAAATAGACAAATAAAAGAGATCTTTAAATATTTTCGTTTTTGACACAGTTTTGTCCCTTTTCCCCTCAGCTTATCTATGAGAAGTTCAAATTCATTAAAAGAGGGTATAAAATGAAAGCACACAATGCTTTCCTTACTGGTAACATAAATTACAGCTATTTTGATGTATTTTAAACCTCATACATCCATAAAACGTATTACTTCCCCAGCAAATTTACTCTAAAATTGTCAATTTGTTGTCTAATTCGCATAAAAATAACCAGAACACACAACATGTGTGTTGTAAATGACAATGTTGCATCAATCACATCATGACTTGGTATTTTAACAGATATTTGTTGACTTTAAGTCAATAGTTTCCCCAAATTGATGAAAAATTTGTGCAATATTGAGTGTTAAATCGTAATATATGTCAAATCTGTAGGGCATATCTACAGATTTGCTATTTAATTGTTGTAAGGGATACATACGTTGTCTTAAAACATTGTTTAGAAACCAAGGAGTGTTAAATGTGACTCTGAATACCGAAAATCTTACCCCTACCCCAACAAATTGTCCCAAAAATTGTCAATTATTTGTCTATGCTCGCATAGAAATAATCAGAAAACGCAAAACGTGTGTTGTTTATGACAGAGTTGCAAAAATTGCATCATGATTTGGTATTTGAACAGCCATATGTTGACTTAAACTCAATTTTTTGCCCAAAATTAATGAAAAATGGGAATTTTCAACATTTCAGATTTGTCTAAAGTTCAGTTAAATCGTAATATATGTCAAATCTAAATATGCCATTTCATTGTTCTAAGCGGCGCATTAATTGTCTTAAAACTTTACTTGAAAAGGTTGTTAAATGTGACTCTAAATACCGAAAATCTTACCCCTACCCAACAAGTTGTCTACATTAACATAAAAATAACCAGAGCACGAAAATCTGCATTTTAATAGCAATGTTGCATGCATTCTATGATGATTCGGTATTTTAAGTCCCATTTGTCAGCTTACACTCAATATTTTATCCAAGACTGATAAATAATGGGAATTTTCAGGATTTCAGATTTGTCCAAGATTCACTTTTACTTTTAAATCGTTATATGTGGCAAATCTGGAGGATTTATTTGCGGATATGCCAATTTATTGTTATAAACCATACATTAGTTACCTAAAAATACTGTTTAGAAAAGCAAGGAGTGTTCAATGTGACTCTAAACACCGAAAATGTCACCCCTACCCCAACAAAATTAAAACTTAAGAATCCCAGAAAATATTCCTGTCTTAACATATATATAAACAAAAAACACTAATATTTTACTTTCTACCAAAAGATGCATTTAATATATTATAAAATGCAATATAAATGCCAAAATATGGGTAATATTGAATATTTTCGGTGATTTTCGTGAAAAATAGGAAATTTCAGCATTTCAGAATCTTACAAAATTCAAAGTTGAATTGTTGAATAACTGCTCATTAACCACGCTCATGATATCATTTTGATATATGGGAGTCTCTGTGTATTTTGGTGTTTGAAATAATATGTAATTGGACCTTTATATATTGTTTCAGCGTTTCAGGCTAAATAAAATTACATAAATTGTGTTGAAAATTTGTGTGAAGGGGTAATATATTTGCAAATTATGAGAGTATAGTTAGTCTTAATTGTTCAAAAGCATACTTTCTAATAGCCGAGATATAATGGAGGGATATTTTATTAACCTTTTCAAGTTATTTAACAAATTCGTTTATATCTCTAAGTCAAACCAGCAAAAATTCTGAAAAACGGAAAACTCCCATTTTGCACAAAATTTCGAGCAGAAGGGCCAAAGAGAGAACTCTTAAAAGGTTTTAATGTACTTAAATGATCTTCTGCATGTCAGCTATAGTGAAATACCCTAAAGAATTTACATTAGACATTATCTTTTTATCATTTAGAGCCTGCATATTTTAATTTTTCCTTTAATTTTAAGGGGGTTTAAGGGGGGATCCTAATTTTGGCATTTGTCATCCCACACATAAGTCTGAAACGAATATTTTTTTCAAACGATTTGTTGCTTACATATAATAAATTATTATTGCATTGGCAATTATTAGATAAATATTCAATTTTTTACGATCCAAAAGTCAGAAAGACGAAATTGTAAAAGTTTTCAAAATTCAGAAAATTTCCATTTTTCAAAAATGTTATACCAAAAATCAACATTTTAAAGACTTTGATGGCCTTATTTTTAACATTACATCCCAACTTATAGATTAGCATAAAAACTAGATCAATAACGAGATTTTATTCATCTGAATTGAATTGACAGCTAAAAAATCGTCATTTTCGCAATTTTTTGTAGGAGGAGGGGTACATTTTCAGTATCTACAGATCATAAAATGGCGTTAAGTGGTCAAACTTGGGTTCTTTGCAA
>MJUU01013993.1:15132-26011 GCA_002080025.1 Modiolus philippinarum | reverse complement strand
CTGGAGTTTTCTATGTATCGTGTGCGTTTTTGTCACATGTACATTCACTCCATATCCTTTCATTTTTCCTATTATATTTGTAATGAACAAGAAACTTTGCAATAGTTTTATAAATCACTGGAGAAAAAATATATTTGTGATAGCAATAACAATACAATCAACAGCAATAAGTAAAGAACATATAGAGAAATAAGAAATAGATATTCACTGGAAGATTATTTATTATGTTAATATAGACTTTTACTAAAATTAGAGAAAGCAACAGTAAAATACTCATTGAAAATGGCCGTCATCAAAATATTAAACTTGAAGATAGACTGTGTCCTCTTTGTAAACTGGCAAAGAGGATGAATTTCATTTTCAGAAGTGTCCACAGTTGTCCTATTTTAGAAACGCTTTTTCACTAAATTGGCCCAAATTGCACCATCTTTATAACATGTCGGACTTGAATAAACCAAATTCATTTTTAGCTCTAATGACTATAATAAAAATAAATACATGTATGTAATCAAGGTATTAATAATATGTATGAAAAGAGATTAAATTATAATTGACTGTTTCCTATGTATGTATTGTAAGATAGCCATATATAAGCGTCTAAAGGCAAGGACCAACTGAGTTAGAGTTTAAGGATATAATATTAGCGAGATCATCTTTCCACTGAGGAATTTGACCATTACAATTTGAGTGACACACAAAACTGCATTTCATTTTTGATGCTGCAGATAGGCCCATTTCGATGTTTTACATCTCGTCAGTGCAACTTGAATCTAAAAATTGGAAAACCGATGCCGAAATATACTCCCTCTCGAAAGTATGTACAAGACTGTAGATAGTAGTAAATTTCCTGCTCCGGGTAAATCCACAAAATGGGTAGGGTCCCTAATTTAAGGAAAAAAATCAAAAGTTCCATATTAAATGTCTACTCTACTCTACTCTACTCTACTCTACTACACTACTCTACTCTAAGTTCCATATTAAATGTCTACTCTACTCTACTCTACTCTACTCTTCTACTCTACCCTATGAAATGAAATGAAATGAAATGAAATAAGCCGTGACAATACATATTAAACTATTTCCGAAACTGAGGAGTCTTGTGTGTCATCCAAAAGAAATGTTGGATGAGTTGACGTTTTTTTGTCAATCGATAATTCCAAAAACTCAGCTGAGGGGCGGAATAAACTCCAAGGATCTTCTTAATAAAGAAATTACTAGTCGTGTAAAAAATCATATATAAAGTCTAAAAACAGCAACAAACTTGGAAATCTTATATTTTCCTCAGGATAAACATGTAATGGCTATGCAGGTCTTGAAAAATAATTTATAAGCGTCTAAAGGCAAGGACCAACTGAGTTAGAGTTTAAGGATATAATATTATCGAGATCATCTGAGCACTGAATATATATATATATATATATATATATTGATCTGTCATATTATACTTGGTTAATCCTCAGTCGTGATGTCATCTTTCTCTGTGTACAGTACGTGTTGTCATTGTTTTGTTGTTGATGACAGTCCTTTATTGGACTTTATATGAATAGAATTCTTCTGTTTTTTTACTAGGTATTTCGGGCTAATTTTGCTTAAAAAATTACAAACTTAACAACAAAACGGAAAATGTCAGCTTTACTGGGGTTTATATATCAATAGATTTTTTTTTATTTTATCAATAGAGATTAAAGAAACAACTGAAACACTTACTTCAGCTTCGTACCTAGATCTTTCATTGTATATTGACGAAGATGGACGTTTGAAATCTAAGCTATATAAAAAGCGTGATGATTTTAATTTTTCAATTGTGAACTTTCCCTTTCTTAGCAGCATTATACCTACCTCTCCAGCCTATGGAGTGTACATTTCACAGTTAATTCGTTACTGTCGAGCATGTAGTTTGTACAGTGATTTTTTTGAACAGAGCAAAAACACTGTCCCAAAAGCTGCTTAGTCAGGGATTTGTCCAACCTATGTTAATATCATTCCTCAAGAAATTCTATGGCCGTCACCATAACATCATTGAAAGATATGACGTGTCAGTATCTCAAATAAAAGTGGACATTTTCAGCTAGATTCACGTCTCCCCGGATTTGACTACCGACTTTGACATTTTCCTGGATTGACTCACTCACAGTGTGACGGGTGCTGTTAACAGAGCAGGACATGCTTACCCTTCCGGAGCACCTGATGTCACTCTCAGTTTCACTGGAGTTCACACTGTGAGTGCCTTTGTTTTGAACATTGTGATTTCTTTTTCTGTGCTTTGTGTCTGTCTAACGTCATTGTTTTGTGTCTGGCGCCATTGTTTTCTGTGCTCTCGTTTTCGCCATGTCTTTTGACTTCGATATTTGTGGATTTCACCCCTTTGTTCCTTCGGTATTCTACTGCCGTTGTTTCAAAAGTTACTAATCTAAAATTCAAAATAAAGGATGATAAACTAGTAATCGGGCTTTTGACAGTTGAAGTATTGTAAAATACCCCGCTCGCTAGAATATGTAGCTTTAGGCTCTTTCGCTACGCTCACTCACCCCTGTGCTTCATATTCTAGCTCATGGGATGATATTTTACAATACATAGCTGTCAAGAGCCAGGTAACATATACATATTCGAAAGAAACCTCTGCCAAACAACCCTAAAAACAGTATTTGTATTGAAACCGGTCAACATCTGACACACGCACCTCACTCACAACTTGAAAAGCTCAAATGCAAATGTGTCAAATTTTCTTTCCTTCCATCACATGCAGATTGTTGCACTCAAAATATGGAATTTTGCATCACCTTAATCCGTCTATTTATAACAAAAAAGTGAGTATACAGCTACCTGCAATCTTTGAAAAGACATTTTATTTGCCTCTTTTAACTTTAACTTCTTCGGTAGTCGATGAATAACAAAACACGTTGATAGAACTGGTGTCTATACTGGCTACAGATTTTTAAAAATCAGTTCTTGCCAATATGTATTGTGATTGGTCTATCCGTCGTCAATTTCGCAGCAAAGTTGTTTTGAGTCACTTCGTGATACAAATGATGCCAATAAGGGGGTTTGCTACTCCATTTGAAAATAAATAGGATTTCAAATAAACATGATATTTTGTTAGAAAATTTAAAAAGAAACAATTTTAGTGAAAAAAAAATGATAGATTGATGATCTAGTTTTTGAGATTTAAGTGATTGAAAATTCGGCGGGAAACCGAACTCCTCTGATTTTTCATAGGATTAACATTAACTAGGTCTGACCATGAATGAATGTGACAGAATAAAAAGAATTCAATGAAATTTTTACAGAATGCTCACAAAGATGTACAAAATGAAATTATGAAAAAAAGTAAAGGGGTCAATGGGCAAAAAATTATAATGCTTTTCAATGGATAAAACCCGAGGAATCCGAAAATCGGACGAAAATCTCAAAACATGAGTAGCAAACCTCCTTAAGATTGTAAATTCAATCTTTATTTTGACCGGTATTTAGGTTTTTGATTTAAATTCTATGACATTTTTGAATCAGTGCACAGTCTCTTTTTTCCATTAGTATCGGCAGGATGACATTTCTTCTCTAGCGAGCCAAGTTTTCTATCGACTTGTTGTCATCTCTGGATCCCATATATGAGTGCTCTTTACTATAAATGTAATTGATGCTTTTCCATTTTAAATTGTTTCATTTCCTTACCTTCAAAAGTATTAATATTCTATCATTGACCTAAATTCATCGTTCTTTCAGCATTCTAAAACACCAGCTTTACCGGCAGATGTATCTTTCGAAAAAAAAGAGTAACAATACGGTTCTTAAAAATGGGAGTCCGGGCAAAAACCTTTTATAAAATTCAAACGAATTGGATTAACTTTGAACTGACTTCTGCAGACCAAAGCAACTTTTCCATTTATTTAGTTAACTGAAAATAATGGAAGAGCAGTTTATTGTATATATTTTCTAGTAGAAGTGTTTTACGTCCTTTACTGCAGATGGTGAGTAGCACAGACCATGAAATAAAATCGTTTCGATATCTGAATCTGCAATAATAGTGCCTTTATAAAACCACACGTTCTAACTTACCATCCCGAAAATTTCGCAATACAGAAGACTTTGCATCAGAACTTTAGATCTATAATTCTGAAAAAGATTCTCTTAAGGCAGGGCATTTTCCTTCTATATTTTACGAAAGGATAAGGAGTAAATGAACATGAGACCATAACACATATGTAACTCCAACTGCAATAATTTTAATAAGCTGTATGGTCATTTCGGAAATTAATTATGCCTTTTTCTGCTTAAGTTTGAAGGATCATTCGGTGTCCAGTTCAAAAAAAGAACAAATCATAATCAAAGGGTCCTACAATGAGACCTGATGTTATATGTCGATGGATTTTTCAAACTTGCTCCTACACTTTGGTATGAGAACTGAAGCATGGTGAATCCTACGAAAACTTGAAATGTGATTTATGCGGGTGTAAAATGCTGGCCTAACTTTTTTTGTGAGACAGATCTGCCGTCGGCTGGATGGCCGCTTTCTACAACATCGGTCGGCAATCATTTATGGCTTACCTTATAGATATGTGCGTGACACTTCTAATTTAGGTAAATTGTTTCCGACAGTGAAGTCGGGAATATATCTTCTATAGATGGGCAAATGCCTAAAGGGATTAACATCAAACTCACGCCTAGAAGCTGATGTAAAATATCATAAATGTGAATGATCATTTTTAAGACGTACAATGCGTATAGTACAGCCAAAAACTGTTTATTTGGTCTAATTTTACGTGTGTCTTTATGGGTTGATTTTCTTATCCCTTTTGAAGGCATTTTTTTCCTTTCTGTGTTGTTTTCGGACTTTTAACTTTATGTTTGGACTACTGTACATATGTTTTACCTATTATCCAGTTCATTAATACATTCTGCTGTATATATTGGTTATCATCACACAGACACATCATCTGATACACGTAACATAGATCTCTGATAAAGCATTACTACATACTTGATCAAGATATGGCTATTAGCAAGTTTTACTCTTTAACAGCCCTACATATCTTTGATTACACATTAGCAAGCGTCTGTAGCGCAACACGGCACACAGACGAAGCCTTTTCATAAGCTATGTTTTTGGAATGCTTGTTAACATATGTGTTATGGTCTCATGTTCATTTACTCCATATCCTTTCGTAAAAAAATTGTAATTTCTACGTCATTTTTTGTATACAACTCTCTTTCTTTGCAATATTCTTATTGTTTTTCTAGTGCAATTTGCTTGTAAAGTGTGGCATGTGATTGTAGTTCCTGGCCAATGTAGGTGTTTGCCGTTATCCTGTTTTTGTAATCTTGCATGGCAAGACAAACAATCGCAAGTAAAAGCACATGATATTTTCGCACAATCTGAAATATTCTATAGCTAACTAAAGATTTCTAACCTTCAACAAAACACTGTAGCCCCACGTCTTGCTCATGACTGCAATCATGGACACCCCAACCGCTGTGAGAACAGCCACTAAGTGTGAATTCGCCGCCACTGCAATCTAAATCATCCATCCATATTTTACCAGTGCCGCCACCAGAAGTATGATAAAATCCATGTTTCGTATTCCTGTTAAATTATTTATATTTTAGTACTATACTGTTGTTGCCAGATGTTTCCATTTCGCGTTTTCTACTTTTACTTAGAACATGTAGAAATTTCTAGAAAATGTTAGAACTTTCTGGAACAATCACATATATAAGCATATTAGTCATGTGATCATCAGTTGATAGATAATGTTCCAGTTGTTTCTTCTGATCACAAGAGCATTCTTGAAACATTGTAACTATATATATAAAGTAGCAGAAAAGGGTTCAGGCAGCCAGTTTAATAAGTTTTTACACGATTATTACACACATCTTTTGTGTTAGAAATCGACTTCATTTATTGTGAATCAATTATTAAGTGTTTACTGAGGATTATAAGGAATATTCATCTGGACATTTATTGGTGGACTTCAATGGATTATTAATTTAGATATTCATTAGCGAACTTCGTAACTGTCAGACACATTTGAAAGCTGTTAGTCTAAAAGTCTACATTTAATTTGTATTTTTTTTTTATTTATTTATTTATTTTATTTCATTTCTTATCAAAAAGTTAATTTGAGCCAAATTTGTTCTTAAGGCGGACAATAATCTATAGGTTATTTCTACCTCATAACAGAGGAAACAACAAACAAAAGTGGTATTTGAAAGATACAAAAGTAGTCATTACCCTTAATAAAGTAATATTTTTTAATTATTTTACATGAATTATTTCTTTTCGTGAGTTCACTGTATTTGGTCTCCGCCTGTATTTTGACATGATTGATAAATAAATATCCACATATGTAGTTTTTCAATTTGAGATGCCTACATTTTTGTATTTAAATGACGCTTGCGATAGATGCTAACTTCCGAGATGAAAATGAGAAAATGCGAGAATACGAAAAATTAGAAAAAGGCGAAAAAGATAAAAACGCGAAAACGCAAAAACTCTTAAAATGCCAAAACGATAAAAGGCGAAATGCCAAAACGATTTTATCGATTATGAGAGGCTTTTTTGTCTCAACCAAATCTATTACTTCTCATGGAGTGTGTAAAGATGATAGCAAAACAAAAAGTCAGAAGAAAAACAACTGTAAGTTAACAGGAAATAAATTGCTTAAGGGTTTCAAGCTAAATGTGTCCATTAAAATAAATGCAAACTTATATCCTTATATCTTTGTTGATGAAAACAAAGAAGTTTGAAAATCGTTAAAATCTAGGCATCATAACAAGTTTTGTCTTCANGTTTTTTTTTTTTTTTTTTTTTTTTTTTTTTTTTTTTTTTTTTTTTGTTTTTTTTTCAACCTTTTATTTGTTTTAAACTTAATACATGTAAGCCAAATTTTCATCCCTCGTGAAATGAAACGTTTGTGGTACAATACCCCCTGAAGACCTTCCTCTACCAGCCGATTGATTATCCGTGCTTATCAGTGTATTGCTATGTAATTTAATAATTCAAACTGCTATTTTGCAATCGTATTCTTAATTTTCAAAAATGGAATCAATGATGTGTGTATTACGCAACAATGTTGAATAAAGAGTGTACATGAAGTCTCACTTGTGGCTGTTAATATGAAAAGTGTTTACATTCTTTGACCGAAAATGAATTTAATGCTGTGAATCGTAAATAAATCCGTAGTTTAAATAAAGTTATTCATACCTATTTGTAAATTGTCTGCAAGCAACGATTGCATCTATTGTACCAAAACCATCATTACAAATTGTTCCCCAGATTCCATTGTGATATACCTCCAGTCTGCCTACCATAGAGTTAATTCCACCGGACAGACGCAAGTCGCCTGAGTTAAAGACAGGACAAAAATGAATTTTAGTGCAAAACAGAAATTATGGAAATAACATTTCATACACATATTACATCACAATCCTCGTCCATCTTTTCTCAATTGGTGCCGCTTCTGCACTGTCAGGTAGTTTACGGGAAAACCCATGCTCAAAAATCGTTCCTTGTGGGTGAATTTTCCCGTTATCACGACGTCACAGTTAAAATTCTGATAGTGCAGTGGTGACACCAGACGGTGCATTCAAATATGTAAGTTTGCGTTGTATATCAAGATTTTGATTTTTTAAAGGTACAACAAAATATTAAAACACATACAAACACAAGTTAAGAAACTATTTTGCTTTTTGTTCTTTTCTGTCTTTCAACCGATAATTACAGTTTTTCGTCTGATACCCTTTCCCTTCTCGATCTCAGTTTAAAATATTCAGTTATATTTCATGCGAAAGAAGAAAACAAAAAAGCCTTATTCAATTACTTCGGTATTTGTATTTGTAGAGACTTTGTCTCGTGTTCATTTACTCCACATTCTTTCATTGTGTATACAAATAACAAAACCAATACTCAAATAACACCGTAGCATTATATTACTGAGATTTATTTTTTAATTCCATTATAGTAATGGTATCTTGCCTTCAGCCAAACACCGAACTCCAACGTCATCGTCATGATCGCAGGAATTATCACCCCATTTCTGATAACGAAAACAGTCACTTAGTTTTGATTCATCGCCACTGCAAGATAAATAAGCCATCCAGATTTCTCCAGTTCCTCCACCAGCAATATAATAGGACGCTTTTTCCACTTTTCTGTTAAAATTTAAATTGTAAGAAATTGGATTTTTGGTGCACAGCTCAAATAAAACGTTAGGTTCGTTTTCTATGAACAAAAATATTTTATTCTTCAAATTAAACAGTCACTTTATCTTTAACCTAGACTGAAATTATATAAAATAACGCATTTTCTTGGTAACGTCAAGTGGAGTTTGAACCGGAGGTGAGAAAATAGACCAGTTCCGAGTTCTCACTGTTGTTTGTCCGCCCTACGTCACAGACGTGTCCGCCCCATGTGACCAAGAATGTACTTTTACAACATAGTTTCATGACGTTTTAGGCTTTATGACGTCACATTTTCTATACTGTGACGTGGTCTGGTAATTCCTAATACTAGAGCTCGGATATGGTCTATTGGCTGACGGTTTTAGAGTGTTCTGGACTTTGAAATTGAAAGTAGAAGGAGACTTACATACCCTGTTTGAATACATTCTAGTATTTGATGTGAAACTGACTTTTGTCCATACTTTGCTGAATATTTGTCCATTTATATTTTTTAATAATGTGCCTTTTTATCGGCCAGAAAATGTTTCTAGACATTTCATTTCTGATGTAATGCTTAACTTTTGCTCCGACTGTGACAAAACCAGTCTTTTCACTGACAGTGTTACGGGTACTACGCGTCTAGCAGATCATGCTTACCCTTCCAGGGCACCTGATGATAGCTCAGTTTTGTCGTTCACACTGCTAGTGCTTTAGTTATGATGCTCAATACATTTTTTTTTTCATGTCATTATTGTTCATTTTTGTTTATTTGTTTTGTCTTTGTAATATTGTCTCAATTCGTGTTGGATATGAATTGCCGTGATTTTGGATTTTTGCATTTGGAATTCCCCCTTCATCATTTTTGCTTCGGTGTTCGTTTGCCGATGTATTATACCTAAAATATTCATAATGCATGTTTTGTATTCTTAAAATCATATTCTCTAATTTCTAGCAAATTTAAACACCTCCTGACTAGTGAGTTATCGAAATGATAATCAACATGGGAGTTACTTGATCTCAGTTGGCGATTGGTCAATCGTGTAAGTTTCTCGTGTCAGTTTTTAGAAATAGTGCAACCGGATGTTGATGAAATTAACACCTGCATCATTGTCTAGCGAAACGGTTTTTGCATTTTTATGACCAAGATAACTCAATTTACTGAAAATATGACATTTTTATCAAAACTTTTATATTCAACACCCCTTTCAATGAATGGCGCAATGATACACATAGCAACGATGATAGCAACAAAATGGCATACTTAAGACTTAAGGAAACCGCATTACTTCAAATAAATTGAGTAGAAATTAGAGAAACAATATCTAACATTGTTTTCAGGTTTATTACGAATTTCTCACATCTCGATAGTTAAATTTTCACATTTTAAAGTTCTCGGATAAACCTCGAACTTTAAAATGTGAAAATTTAACTATCTCGATGTGAGAAATATACGTAATAAACTGGAAACAATGTTAGAGACTATATATAACTACTTGTGAAATTTTATACCATACTTTTTGTTGTACATTATATTGGTATAAAATGAAAACCTGTTCTCGTTATTATATATTCCACCCCAGGTGAAGCTGTACACGTTGCAATCAGGGTAGCGACTATAGACTATAGTACGCAGGTTATAGTGCAAAACAAACCAAAAAGAGGCGTGCAGACGAAAAGTAATTTTACTTTTATATGGTATTTGTATTATACTTTTATATGTATGCCCTAATGGAAAGCTACACTATAAACTTTTTTTATCCAAAATGTATAAGCGTTTATGTAATCAGTAACGCTGAAATAACAATAAGATGTACTGTTCACCTAAAATCATGTTAGGACTCAGTGTGAAATTAGTAGAGACTAAGCAGTACCTAGGGCACTGGGGATTTCCGCCACCAGAGAAATTCTATGCTGTCAATTTTATCTTCTCTTTTTATTGTTTTCACTTTCCTTATCCATAATTCTGCATTTTCTATATTTTATATTATAGATTCTAGGATATTAATTTATCATATTTTATATTCTTTCTTTAAATGTTCCTATTTCATCCCGACTTCTGCAGTTTTTATATTTTATATTATTGTTTCTAAAACTCAATTTGTTATATTTTATGTTCTTTCTTTAAATGTTCCCATTCCTATGCTTTGTTCGTTAAGTTCTAAATTCTTCTTTCACGACATTATATCTACCGTGTTAATTTCGAAAAATTTCATGTTTTATCATTTGAAAGAGAAATGTTCAAAGTAAGTATTCATTGTGCATCATTCTTTAACCTTTATATTTTATCTTTTAACTTTTGTCTTTGTATTTTTGTTTTTATGTGCTTAAAATAAACGTGGCGGAAAAAACGCGTATGATTGAATTATGACAACAGATGGCGCTAGTGTTTCTGTGACAGCTTTTCATCCACCAGCAGATTCGTCCACGAACGGGACGTTTTAGGGACATCATATATATTATTATGCATTTCAAAGACAATTTTTGGTATGATGCAAACAAATGACATTTTTAAGACGGTGAAATAAAATAATTGAGGGTGATGCGGGGGAAACTTAAAGGGGATCGTTCATGATTGGGAGCTATAATACTTTACTGAAAATACCGCCTAGCACAAAATACGGGCGTGACGCGGGAAACACTGAAAAAAACATCTTGGATGGAGAAACAGGGTTTTTAAGAGTCTTTGTTAAATCTCCCCTCGTGAAACGGGAAAGTTGAGAAAAAA
>MJUU01013993.1:0-15022 GCA_002080025.1 Modiolus philippinarum | reverse complement strand
ATCATATATTTTATTACGTATTTCAAAGACAATTTTTAATATGATGCAACAAAATGCAATTTTTAAGACGGTGAGATAAAAAAGCCTTTCCATCTAAGTGGGTGAAATAAAAAAGCCTTTCCATTTAAGTGAGAATGAAGCCGGGAAAACTTGAAGGGTTCATAGTAAGAAGCGGTAATAGACTTCACTGAATACTGCTTAACCCCAACAACGGGTGTGACACGGGAAACACTGAAAAAATCACCCTGAATCGGGAAACAGTTTTTTTAAGAATCTTTGTTAAAGTGAGTGGGACCCGGAGCCATAGTGAAAAATACAAAGACAAAAGTTAAAAGATAAAATATAAAAGTTAAAGAATGATGCACAATGAATACTTACTTTGAACATTTCTCTTTCAAATTATAAAACATGAAATTTTTCGAAATTAACACGGTAGATATAATGTCGTGAAAGAAGAATTTGGAACTTAACGAACAAAGCATAGAAATGGGAACATTTAAAGAAAGAATATAAAATATAACAAATTGAGTTTTAGAAACAATAATATAAAATATAAAAACTGCAGAAGTCGGGATGAAATAGAAATATTTAAAGAAAGAATATAAAATATGATAAATTAATGTCCTAGAATCTATAATATAAAATATAGAAAATGCAGAACTATGGATAAGGAAAGTGAAAACAATAAAAAGAGAAGATAAAATTTACAGCATAGAATTTCTCGGGTGGCGAAAATACCCCTCCATAGGGCAGGACTATTTTGACAATAAACACACCAAAAATAACAAAAAAAACAGTACATTTTTGCACATTTTATTATGTGACTGATATCATCATACTATATTTAATGGCGATTGTACATGTATTATATACGTATACGCTAAATACAATGTATTATATTCTCTTTTCTTTTTATATCGGACAGAAGTGTCAAAATAAATTGGATATGAGGGCATCTACGGAATATTATGAATCTTCCTTTTTCATGCGTTTGAATTTCGATCGGCCTTACGTCAGGGTTGTTTGAGTGAACTGTAAATTAAACCCTAATAAATCATTCGAAAATGAATAAATGAATACATAAATAAATAATTCGCAAATGAATTCAAATTTAAAGTAAGTGCGGCATTTAGTGATTAGTTATAAAACGCAACAAGTGAAAGGGGTATCTGAGAAATCCATGTCGGTTTAGGGATTACAGAGAGACGAAGGATATAAGAAAAATAATTATGAATATTAATAATCAAAATTCATTCCAAGAATAAATTTATCTAAATTAATCCGGTTTTCTTTATATTTTAAATATTGTCAGTCATCTCAAGTATTTGTCAAGTTTTTGATTGACAAGAAAATTCTTTAGCCTTGATGTTTGGGAAAACGGCAATACTTATTCCTCCAACATAAATATGTGCATTCGTCTTTGTTTATTGAACTGTCATTAAATGCTGAAAATAAGTTTTAATTGTGTAATGAGATGACTTTGTTTTATGTTATTTTTGTCGTTTAACTACATGCTTTCATACGTAAATTGATTCTCATACTAGTCCAAATTAACCGAATAGCTCATAGTTATTGCTTATTAAGGTTCCTATCAGGTTAACATATACTTTTGTAGGACATAATACGCTATAAATTTGTTTGTAAACATAGGCACACCCTGCGTACAGTTAAAATCCTAACATGCGAACAGTTCAACTTTCCGGTTAGTCCTACCCTGCTGAAATTGCGTATGGTAAAACTTTTGCTAATTATACATCTTTATAATGAATATTTTACATACTAAAATCCGTTATAATAATAGTGCATTGAATTATGATCTTTATCGGTTTAACAATCCTAGCTGTGCGTGCGGATTTCCATGTGAAAACTCATTCCACTTTTTCATGGAATGTCCTCATTATAATAATATTCGGCGCGATCTTTTCTTAGTCCTGGGTATATATGGAGATATTTCTTTAAATTGTATTTTGTTTGGAAATAAAAATTATCCTGTAGAACAGAATGTTGACATTTTTCTTGCAGTTCATGAATTTATAAAACATAGTAAACGCTTTGATTAGTGGATGCAGTGTGTGTGTATGTATGTGTGTGTGCGCGTGTGCGTGTGTTTGTAAGTGTTACTTTTACTTTTTTACAAATTATACATTTTTGAATATATTAAGAATAATTTTTTACACGTTCATTTGCTGTCATAACCTTATTATGTTATATATTGTAGGGAGAGGGCTTTATATAATGTTGTGATAACTTGTGCCCGATCCCATTGCTGTAAATATTTTGAGCAATGAAATATGTTTAATTCAAACATCTTTAGCAATCAAGACAGTCTAAAATTGACAAATGATCTGCATCAGCATTTCCGAATTTTATAATTATTAAAATCAAAGTAAAATTTAACGTCCTTGTAAAACGAAAAAAATCGTCTGCACGCCTCTTTTTAGTTTGTTTTGCACTACCTTGCGTACAGTTAGTCGCAAGGTGTACAGATTCACGGGGGGTGAATTCGTTACATCATCTTTTCGTTGGTCCCCGGAACTGGAACAGAAAGAACATGTGCAGAATTCACCAATCAAGCGCACCCTTTTGTTTTATGTCTAATACTTGTTCATTTAGGTTTCGTTCATCAGCAAATTTATCAAAATAATTATTCAAAATGTGAAGAAAGTTCCGAAGTATTTAAAATCGGTATTCCTTATCACTTTTACAACATGTTCGTTACAAAATGGTGAACTAAAACACGTGTCCTTTAAATCTGCTGCTTGATTTACAGGACAGAGAAAGTACATGTATGTAAGGGAGATGATTTGAAAAAAAAAGAATTTCATATTGATATCGCTAGAGAAATTAACATTTCGCAATTCATCTCTCTTATTTCAGCGGTGATTCCTAATTTTTTTTATATGTAAATTATATAATGATTTCAAAACATATGCAAAGTATGGACAAAATCTATCAAGAATTTTTATAGCTCTCCTCTCAGTTGATCATTTTCCCTATCATTTCTATGTAAAATCCTTAAATTTTCAATTGCAGCATTTACCCTTAAAAGCACGGTGTCCCCCAAATTATATTTTATATTTTAAACAATTAATACAATTGTGTATCTACACAGAAAATTTCACACAATTCTATAATAGGAATTTAATACCCTGCAGACACCTTAAGGAATTACATAGACGAAGATGGGCTTTTAAAATCTAAGCTAAATGACAAACGTGACGATTTAAACTAAATAATTGTGAACTTTCCCATACATTGCAGCAATATACCTACCTCTCCAGCCTATGCGGTGAAAAATTCACAGTTGATTCATTACTGTTTAGCATGTAGGTATTTGGAAATGCGCAAAAAAAACACTGTCTCAAATGCTGCTAAGTCAGGTTTGTACAGTTTTTGTTACTTTCATCACTACAGAAATTATGTGGGATTTAAAATAACAGGTTTTGATTTTACCCTGGATTTGCCATAGTGATAGTCTGACGGATGGCACTAGTGGAGCACGACATGCTTAACCTTAAAGAGCATCCGATGGTTTTTATGGGAGTTCACACTATAAGTGCCTTAGTTCTGACTGTTGTGTTTTAATTTCCGTACTTCATGGCTGTCTCATATCTTTGCTTTGTCTTTGTTTTTCTTTGTTCTCATTCTTGCCATCTCTCTGGACTCTATATTCTATGTCGATATAAAGAATTTTTCTTTGCTAAATTACTAAGCCAAGTGCCTGCTTAAAGTTTTGTATCCATGTATTTTAGTCCACTCTTGAAAATTTGCCACAGCTTAACTTTTGATGAAGTGTTCAAGATAAAAATTTACAAATTGTCTGAACATTTCGATCACACAGACGAAAAATTAAAGAAAAATGCCTCATTCTTAAAATTCTGTGTGCCAATTTTGTCAAGAAGTTACTTAGAGTTGAAATTTGTCAAAAATGGCAATGTTTTGAATTTTTGGGTAAAAAATACCGATTTTTGAGAATTTCAATGCTAAACAGCAAAAAGATTTGAAATTTGCACAAATGTTCCCAAAAGGTTGAAAAGAAGACGACAAAATTTCAGACTGATTCATTGTAGTTCACAGAAGATAAACGTTAATGTCTCTTAATAGGAAAACAAGGCATTTTGAGAGACAACTCAAGTTCTTATCATTCATTGATTAAATGAAAACATTTAGATGGGAAAATGTTTTCACAAGGTTAAGCTTTGTAGTGAACAAAAAAGAAAACCAATCATGCATAAATTCGCACCCAAACCCCATTCTTTTG
This sequence comes from Modiolus philippinarum, assembly GCA_002080025.1. Lineage (NCBI taxonomy): Eukaryota > Metazoa > Mollusca > Bivalvia > Mytilida > Modiolidae > Modiolus > Modiolus philippinarum. The sequence continues at coordinate 10,761 of MJUU01013993.1, read as the reverse complement.
CATTTCATGCCACGTATTGGGGGTGGCATTGTTTCAAAAATCAGTTACGCGGAAAATTGTTTTTAAGGCCTGTGCAATTACAAGTAAATTGGCATTTACATTTGTTGAAAAATTGTTATTTGTGTGAAAAAAAATATAAAAAAAATAAGTGTTGCGTTTTAATTGGCACTCAGCATATTTGCCAATAAGAAGTGGTAAGACTATTTTGTGTGCCAGTTTAAAAACTGGACGCACTGTCGTATGTCCTCCATATATCTGATATCTTTTAGATTCTGCAATATTTAAACATATTGATTATTGATTTGATTTATAATGTTATGCGTCGAGTTTGAATTCCCGGGAACTGAATCTGTTTAAGGGACTCCGTCTGCTGAGTTGCCGGGCTGGTCCAAAGGTGGGTAAGGGACTACCCTGTCTGTGCGATGTGGTCAGGTTATAATACGGAAAGCCTGACCGCGAACAATGTAGACAACTTGGGCAGACAAACGCCACGCCCAGTGCAGTAAAAAGACTGCTTCTATATTTCCAGTACAAAAGCAGACTCATGGGGATCGTATAGAAGGCTAAATTTTCTGCCCAAACCAATTTCGCCCATTTTCAAGTGGCAATCTAAACTCGTTGCCCCAGTTATCCATTCCACCTTTTCATCTTTCTTCTTTTATTTTAATTTTTTTGAATTGATTAACTTGTTATCGTCCTGATACGTTTATGTTATCTGGATCTGGATTTTGACATTTGTATATCGTAAAATATCATCCCCTGAGCCAGAATATGAAGCACAAGGGCGAGTGAGTGCAGCGAACGAGCCCCAAGCTTCATATTCTGGCGAGTGGGATGATATTTTACGATATACAGATGTCAAAATTCAGATTACTTGTTTATCGTCTTTTATTTCTTATTTCTATACAATAGTTTATAAGGTTTAGCGCCAAATTCTCCCAAGGTTGCGCGGGAAATGAGGTTCATTCGTTTTTTTTTTAAATGGGAAATGTTTTGTAGTTATTTTATTACTTTACAATATTTTTGTCGGCAATCTTTATTAAATTTATAATTTTTTTCATCGAACCATGTTAACAAATCGAAATAAAGTCGTTTGTTTTCATCGCAGAACCCCTCATTGTTTACATTTGTCCTCCAGTTCCTTGGCACTTTTATGACGTCACAATGTAAACAAAATGGTGGCTCTGCTGAAGTTATCAGCGACCTAGTTACCTTATTTTTTTCGAATGTCTTGTTTTTATTTTTGTGTATTGGTGACGGTAATTTGTTTACAAAATTGAAAACGGAAAATATATTTCCTATGGGAATTTTGTGTAAAACCTCCAGCCTGAACGGCTTGTTGGTTTATTCCAGAAATTGACCTGTAAATTATTGAAATAATTACCCATGCAAAGCTACCATTATTTTGTGCTAGTATCAACAAATTTCATGATTTTTGCAGAAAAGTCTTGTAAATATTGTTGTAATTTGGTGTTTTCTGGGACAAGGTCTGCTCGAATGATTTGCCGTTTTTTATATTGTTTATCATTAATGCATCATTCATTTGTTGATGATAGTCATACTTGCAACGAATGGCAGCTTTGTATGCATACATGAAACAGTTATCTGCAAAAGAAGTTTGGTAAAGAATCAACGAGCCGCTAAGACTATGAATTTTACATAAATTGTCCATAGGTTTAACATTGAACTGAAAAAGGGACCTTTAACCTTAAACCTATGGGTATTTTGTGTAAAATCCACAGCCTTAACGGCTTGTTGGTTTATTCCAAAAATTTATCTACAAATTATTGAGATAATTACCTATGCAAAGCAACCATAATTTTATGCTAGTATCAACAAATTTAATGATTTTGCAGAAAAAATTCTTAAAATTATTGTGGTAGTTGGATGTTTTCTGGGACAAAAATGCGGTCTGTTCTAATGATTTTACATAAAATTTCCATAGGTTTAACATTGAACTGAAAAGGGGACCTTATAAATAAGACCATTGTGAACGTATATGTAATATTTTTTTTTATTTGTTTTGCCGCTACCCTCGGTATACAAGTTTCAAATAAAAATATTTTCCTTAGACCTTAATGTTAATTTCACTCAAATTTTAAAGAAATGTGATGTGGCGTAATTGATGAATGATTTACGCAAACCAACAAACGAATGAAAAGAGACCAAATGCATTGCCGATGTACTATTTATTTGTGTACAGGGTTCTTGTTTGTTGTTTATTCTATACAGAATTTTGAATTGTTTATAAAATTGCATAAAAATGTTTTACGTAAAATCAGAATATACTATGCAGAACCAATACCCACTTTTTATTTACTTTAATTTAAACGAATTTCTATAAAGGTAAAAAGTTTTTGTTGACACTTTATCAAGTAATTACACAATTACTTTTTTGCTACGAAATAGACATTAACTCCCGACCCACGTGTTTTTGGTTAATCGTTAGACCCCAGGGTATTATAACAATGAGTACAGGTGTTCATATCTAGATATAATCCCTCTGTTTTCGACTCAAATTTTATGATAAATAACATAGAAGGGTAAAGGAAAACTTGTTCATCCTTTGTTGTAAATAGACAACATATACTTAGTGTCTTTAAATATCAACTGTATTTGTACAAGGCTTAGAAACAGATTGACGTGCGAGCCTTTGGCGAACATTTCAATCTGTTTCGTGCCGAGTACAAATACATCTGATATCTAAAGACACTAATTATATGTTGTATTTATTCTGCAATACATAAAAGAGCTTCCTTTAATGGAAAATATAATCTTAAAGAGAATATTTTCGGGATATCTGTCTGTTGATAAATACCGGAAGTGGGAGTGGCTTATACCGATATCCTGTATAGTATACAAGATACAGCTGTGCAGGATACAGCAAGGCAATATACTGAATAGTAAAAGCTACCATTGCAGGATAAAATAATGGTAATGCATGGTCTGAAGCGGCAAAAAAAAAAATAGCTTTCTATTAGTGTATGCCATGTAATCCTTAAGCATTTTCTAAAATAGCTATTTTCAGAAGAGTAGCTTCAAATATCGTTGTGGTTACTTTAGTTATTGGATTGTGTTAATATTCTTTTGAAATTTCTGTTATAGACACTGTTAATTTCAAAATGGATAAAATTATTCATACAATCGACTTAATTAGTGCCCTGTTTTTGTCTATATATTATAATTGTTCACTAATATTTGGACTCGGGCAACGATTGACAGTGATTGTAAGATAATTTTGCCAATTAATTATATATTTTTTTACGATCCCGCATCCTTGCAGCTTTGATCCACATTAACATTGAATTCCGCTGAAACCGTTGCTAGGGTTCATCTTTAACTTACTATGAGGTATGAGCAAAGCTCGTTGTTGCGGGCCTCCACACCACATCAAAAGCGTTGTTCCATTGCTTGGTTCTGCCATGTATTTGCAGAGACTTTGTCTCATGTGCATTTACTTCATACCCTTTTATTTTTTATTTATCAGTTTCAATGAATTTTTGTTTTGCTTTAGCACTTTAATTTGACATTTCTTAAATGAGTATGTCGTGTTAAGTTACAGATTTCGGATTGATTCGTTTCCGAAGCTTAGCTCAGTATATATCTTGAATAGAATTATTTTACCTGTTGGTAAGCTGTCTACAGGCAACGAGTGCTTCTTTTTCATCGAATCCATATTTACAAATTGTACCCCATGTTCCACTGTGATAAACCTCCAGTCTGCCTTCCTTGAAGTTTATTCCATTGGATAGACGCAATTCACCTTATGAGTTAAAAGATTAGAGAATGAAAGCCACAACATTACTACTGTACAAAATAAAAGTTACTAAATGAAATAACAACCCTATTAGTGAATGATATGGAATTAAAGCACATTGATTTGAATACAGAAGACATTGCAAATAATATCGAAACAAATATTTTAGGTATTGTATGGGTGTGTTGTTTGAACAAGGACATTCCCGATCGAAAGACTAGACGTAAAGTCATTAGGGTATAATTATACAGCAACGGAAATATAGCCAAGTTTAAAGCCTCGTTTTCAAGTCTGAAAGACGGTAAGGCCTGAAGTAATATTCAATGGTTGAAGTTTGAAAACTTATTTTGTTTACTACATACAAAGAGTTAAGACGGAGTGTTTTAAAATCGCATTTATAAAAGAAACGGTATAAATTATATTCTAATGCAATAGTAATTGCAGCGCTTATTTTGATTGGATGGTTCAGAAATTTTCCGAAGGTAAAATCCATATTTTACCTTCGGAAAAATGGCAACGTCCCTGCGAAGACCCAAACGGAATGTCCGGTAATTTAAAAAAAAAATGGTTTAATACTTATTTTTAAGAGTTTGCATTATAGCAGAGATAATTATTCTGTATTTTATGATCTTTGAGAGAAAATCAAAAACGCGCTGAATAAGGCGAAGTTTTTACAAGGGCTTACACAGAAAAAACAAAAACATTTAGCCCAGTCCTTTAATTTCAGCTTCCGCTACATAGACGATATACTTTCTCTTAGTAATCCAAAATTCAAGGAATATTTACACCAGATCTATCTCAATGAGCTTGAAATTAAAGAGACTACCGATACACCTACTTCAGCTTCGTATTTAGATCTTTTAATTTACATTGACGAAAATCTAAGCTGTATGACAAACGTGATGATTTTAACTTCCCAATTGTGAACTTTCTGAGCAGCAATATACCTACCTCTCAAGCCTATGGAGTGTACATTTCACAGTTGATTCTTTACTGTCGGGCATGCAGTTTATACAGTGACTTTTTAGTTAGAGCAAAAACACTGTCGCAAAAGCTGCTTAGTCAGGGATTTGTTCAGCCTTTGTTACTTTCATCCCTTCAGAAATTCTATGGCCGTCGCCATGACAACATTGACAGATATGACGTGTCTGTGTCCCAAATGAAAACGGACATTTTCAGCTAGATTTCACGTCTTCATGGATTTGACATAACCGGATTTGACTCAACCCTGGATTGACTCACTGATAGTGTGACGGGTGCCGCTAGCGGAGCAGGACATGCTTACCCTTCCGGAGCACCTTATGTCACTCCCGGTTTTCATGGGAGTTCACACTATGAGTGCCTTAGTTCTTAATGTTATCTTTTTATTTCCGTGCATTGTAGCTGTCTCACGTCCTTGTTTTGTCTTTGTTTTTATCTGTTACCGTTTTTGCCATGTCTTTGGACTTCGATTTTTATAGTCATCGCTTCCCTTGTTCCTTCGGTATTCTACTGCCGTTGTTTCATACCACTGGGCCGGTATCTCTGCTGGTGGACGGTTCGTCCCCGAGGATATCATCCGCTCAGTAGCTTAAGTTTACTTTAGCCATGAGAATAAAGAATCAAAAGGAACGTATACCGGCTGGGACGTCTCCCGGGGCAAAAAGGTCCCTTACCGATGAAGCTATGGACACGGGTTCATCGGGACAACCAGGTGTCCTGAGCCGTTCATTATCAACTTCGACTGATTCTCAGGAGCAATCTTCAGATCACACGTCTTCTTCTTACAACTCATTTGATTCTGCCCCCCTTATCAAACCTTGTTCTGTTTTATTAAATGATATTTTAAATTTTCCTGATCAGCAATCGCAAGGCACAATTTCACCATGCCGCGTAAAAAATTGCAAAACATGTAACATTCTTATTACTGACTCAAATTTTACAAGCAACTTTACCAACAAGTCATATTCAACTAGAACTTACGACGATCTGAATTGCTCCTCCAGAAATCTTATTTATGGCTTAGAGTGCTCTCTTTGTGGATTGATGTATGTAGGGGAAACAATAGACAGGTTGAACAAACGTATGTGCGGACATAGATACGAAGACAAGGACGATAAGACCCGACATGTTTACGCACATTTCAACCAACCTGACCATTCAATTGTCAACATGAAGGTCAGGATTATTGAAAAAATATACCATAAGACCAATAACCCTACGCTAAGTACACCTTACCGTCTACAAAGAGAGGAATACTGGATCAAAGAATTAGGTACAGCAATACCCTATGGTTGTAACGATAACTTAAAAAGTGTAGGAAATCTGTCAAGTCCAGGATGTAATTCGGTGAATGTGATGAATATATTGAATGGAAGCCAACGCAAACCGCGTAGCCATGGACACAGGCATTACACTGCCCCGCGTCTGCATGACATTTCAATAAATGGTCTTCTTCCATTTATGACCATTCCACTAGGTATTTATCACATTCGTACTAAATTGTATTCTTTGCCCCTTTCAAAGCTTCATTCTTTCTACAAAACATGTTTAGCATCATCAGTGACCGATTGGCATTCCCTGGAATATAAATTAACAGCAATCGTTTTGGATATATCAAACCATAGACTTTTCAAACCTGTCCGCGAATCAGCCAACGAACCTTATAACTGGACATTTCTCAAAATTCAATTCGCCAATAAAGGCTTGGACGCCATAAATCTCGCTAACATTCTACATAGCAAGACAGTAACATCAAACATTCCACCTTACTTCAAAGATCAATCTGTTCCACTTATTTCGTATTCCTACACTAAACCCATTGCAACTTCGATTTTCAATTACAAACGGGTATTGCGTGATTTCAAAATTGACGACTTCAATGCCAAACCACCTGATTACGCTTGCTCCACTCCCCCCTTCAATTACAGTCCGGCTGGACACGTGATAACCGGTGACCTAAATATTATAGACAATATCAAACTCAGAGAGGTTTTTCAAAAGGTCCCAAATTCCGTGAACCCCAGCATATCAACTGGAAGTACAACTTCAAAATTTTGGTGGATGCAGTTGAGGACTATGCGAGGAAGTGGGCAAAGAAAGAAAAAGAAGATGTCGAGTCGAGACGCTTTCCGACTGGATCAGGTCCATTAAGTCGTTAATTGTGAATCGTATTCGGCGTTTGAAAACATCAATGAAATCCAGAAATCCCAGTATATTTGAAGATCCCCTCGGTAGGAAAACTATGGACAGCCTCCATGAAAATTACGTCATTGTCCCTGCAGACAAAGCTTCTAACAACATACTGTTCGTGTGTAAGAAACACTATCTTGACTGTCTGGTTAAGGAGATGGGAATTGACAGCTCATCAGGAAACCCTACTTATACTCCCACTACACTATCAAGGGAGGAGATTATAGAAAATCACAACTCTGTTTTAGCATCCTTTGGCATCAAAGCGGATGATGATAACAATCAGCTCCCCTACATCTACTGGGTCCCTAAACTTCATAAGAACCCATACAAACAGAGATTTATTGCGGGGTCTTCCAGATGCACCACTAAGCCACTTTCTAAGCTCCTTACTACTTTATTGTGTTTATAGAGATGGCCTGAAAAGTTACTATGTAAAATCTACTCCACGAGCGGCGTCAATCAGATGTGGATTCTAAAAAATTCTAAAGATCTTCTCGAACAGCTATCCTCTAGCAGTCTTACCCATTGCCACAGCATACAAACCTTTGATTTTTCTACTCTTTATACTACCCTGCCACACAATAAATTGAAAACAGTAATTTCGGATTTGATACATCAATGTTTCTGCACTAAAAACGGAGAACGCAGATACACTTATTTAGTAGTAGGAAAAGACAAAACATATTTCTTTGTTTTTATCTGTTACCGTTTTTGCCATGTCTTTGGACTTCGATTTTTGTAGTCATCGCTTCCCTTGTTCCTTCGGTATTCCACTGCCGTTGTTTCAATACTGATGTTATATATTGAATGACAATTGCCAATAGTAAACAAGATGTGTTTGTGAAACACTTAATGTTTTTATCTGTTACCGTTTTTGCCATGTCTCTGGACTTCGATTTTTGTAGTCATCGCTTCCCTTGTTCCTTCGGTATTCTACTGCCGTTGTTTCAATACTGATGTTATATATTGAATGACAATTGCCAATAGCAAACAAGATGTGTTTGTGAAACACTTAATATGCCAAAAGCAGCTAATTTACTAAAAGGGCAAGTTCTGACTTCTATGACCTTGACCTTTGACCTGACCTTTTAAAATTTGTTTGCATGTTTATGATTTTTTATCCGGGGGCCATAACAAAAAATGCATCAAAATCTTTCCAAAAAATCTCCATTTGGCAAGGACAGATCAATTAAGCATGAGTCTGAAGGGTTTGACAAGATCGGACATCCTTGTTCCAGTCTAATATGTAAAAGAAATATAGACTGCATTAAAATTTGGTGGTTTCGCTGAATAAAAGTTTATTTTCAGATTTCGTTTGAATCAGGCACAATACATAACTATTAAAAAAACTGTGAATTTTCGAGCAGAATTATTTTGAATTATTCCACAATTTTATAAGTGATAATAAAAATATAATTTATTTGCAATAAATTTTTCTAAGGCGAAGCTGCCAAGAAGATCAGCTAAATATCAGGCAAATCATTTACGTTTAACATATAACGGTTAACCATGATAACAGGGTATAGCCGGACAGTGAACCAAAACTGAAGTTGCTAAATTGTCCGACCTTTTAAATCCTAGTTGCCATCTTCATTTTTGCGTTTTGGACTTCATTTCTGTCTCTGTATTAAATTATATTTAAATAACTTACAAAAATATAAATTATATTATTCAAAACATATGTATAATTGACATCTTTTATCATATTCGGGGATGCATGTAGTAATTGAAATTGATCTTTGATATGTTCTTACTTTTTCTAAAAAAATGAATAGAACTATAAAAAAGGAAAACAAGAAACAAAACAAAACAAAAAACGGCTTTATAAAATGGGGTTCAATTAATTGTACTCATGTTATTTTCTATACGGGTGGTCATCTTCATTTCACAATATACATTTTATGACTTCTTCAATTTTGATTTTTTGAAATCATCTGCAGCAACTTCACCATATTAAATGAAACATGGTGCACTTATTATTTCAGCACTAAAAAGCATAAGGTTTTTACAGCCTCTCTGAACCCATGACACGAAAAATAGACATTGCAGTAATATGAATATGAAATATATATGAAAAAGAAAGGAAATTGGGTATATTTCAAGGAGACAACATCCCATCTCCAGGTTAAAACGATCAAAAACAAAAAAAGACTTAAACAAATGTGTCGAGTAAATGAAATGTGCATTTTAATGTATTATTTGGGTTACATGGGCCTAAACAAATATGTCGAGTGAGTAAAATCTGCAGTTTATTGAAATATTTGGGTATTATTAAATAATATGATTAAATCAGCCCTAATATGGAAAACATGGCATGTGTCATACTGATGGCTTAGCCTTAATGATATTTATACAACTTTTTCGGCCCCGGACAAATACAGGCAAATTCTGTATTGTCCTGGGCCAATACAGGGGTCATTGAGTTCAACTGTAGAGCGGTTATTTATAGTTAATTGAATTCACGATAGTTGTAACTTGTTTTTTCAATATAATAATTCCCTTCCGTAAATTTACTCCCATGTGCAAAATTAAGATAAATTCCATTTTCTTAAGCATAACATATATCTAGGAATATTTAACAACAGTAGTTACGTGTAAAATCATAAAACACGACCGACTTCAAGGGGAAACCCGATCTTAAATAGAACCCGATCGATACTATGTTCGATTGATACAGTGCTTTTTGTCCGAATTTTACTTTTTGTCCGATCTTGCTTTTTGTCCGACAATTTCGCTTAATGTCCGAAACTTTTGCATTTAGTCCGACGCTTTTTGTCCGATTTGCTTTTTGTCCGTCGCTTTTTGTCCGATCTTGCTTTTTGTCCGACAATTTTGCTTAATGTCCGAAACTTTTGCGTTTAGTCCGACGCTTTTTGTCCGATTTGCTTTTTGTCCGACAATTTTGCTTAATGTCCGATATTTTTGCTTTTAGTCCGTTATTTATGCAACTGAGAATGACAATTTTGCTTAATGTCCGATATTTTTGCTTTTAGTCCGTTATTTATGCAACTGAGATGACAATTCTGTCTTTTTGTCCGATTAATACATAAAGCAGTTTCAATAATTACAAACCCATTGAGTCCATGAATGAGGCAATTCTGTGCCTGTCAACCATTCACGCATGACGAAGTATTGAGCTGTCGGTTAAAATTTTTAGAGGGGACCATGCAAGGACTGTTGATACCAAGTTTTGTTCCAATCGGCCTAGTGGTTTCACAGAAGATCTTTGAGTGAGAAGTTTACGACGGATGCAGAGCGCCAAATGATTACAAAAGTAATATTTGGGAAATTGTCGCCAAGAAACAGGAATTCACTGTTGCAGAAGTTTCTTAAAGTTTTGAAACCAAGCGTGAAAAGTATTATAGATGTGCTAGCCCTGGTGTTATGCTGGTTATAATGTCATTGGTATCTTTAGTTTCGAGTTCATACATGTATTGGTGTATCAGATAATGGCAATCGTTAAATTAGGAAGAAATCATGTACAAGTTGTCAAAATGCATAGCGCCATGTGCAGAGAACAAATTTACAGTATGATTCTATTTATAAAATCGAAAATGAAATAATGTTTTTGGGTACTATTTTAGCCCTTTTTGAACTAACGTGACTTCATACTAACGCAGGAATAATCCAAACTCATCGGACGCCTGTGTATAATAGGTCGGCACCAAAAGGGACATAACTGTCAGCAACCCATAATATGTTTGCTTCCAGTTTAATTAATACATGTACTCTGTCCGTGAAGGGTTCAATGTGAAATATTTAAGTTCCCCACTGGTTGACATATGGGAGTAGTTAACTATGGCAAAAAGCCGTAGGTTTTCAAAAAACGT
>MJUU01013992.1:5760-16618 GCA_002080025.1 Modiolus philippinarum | reverse complement strand
AGTGGTTTAAGAGGAGTTGCGCTTACGAGGTAACCCATAAATAGGGAATCAACGAAAAGTCAAAGTCGGATTATCTCCCCTTCCTGGTTTCGGACAATAATTATATTCCTTCATGCACATCTCCATATAGTGTCCTTCCTTTGTGTAAAGTTTCATCAAAATCCTTCAAGTGGTTTAAGAGGAGTTGCGCTTACGAGAAGTGTGGACAGACGGACAGACCGACGGACAGACAGACAGGGTGATTCCTATATACCCCCCCAAACTTTGTTTGCGGGGGGTATAATAAAAACAAATTAACAAAAAATGCATTTTACAATATAAAATATAACAATTATAATTGTTCAGACTGAGAACTCAACAAGTAGTCTTTTATTTTGCACTTAAAAGAATGAATATAAGTTGCATCACGAATAGATTTTGGCAGATCATTCCACAAGGATGGTCCTGAATACATGAATGATTTTTTTGAATAATTCTAAATTGGGTTTTGGAAGAGAAAGGTTTCCTTGTATACCACTTCAAAGAGAATATGGATTATTTTCTGAGACATATTTGATTTTATCAACAAGATAAGTTGGTGCATCATTTTTGATACATTTGTATGCAAGTATGCATTTATGATACTTTATTCTTTGGTCAACAGTCAGCCACCCAAGCTGATTAAACAGGGGTTTTGAAAGGGCAAAGGGGTCTGTGTCCAGTATTACTCTAGCAGGCCTTTTCTGCAATTTCAAAATTCTATTTAATTCCTCGTTATTACAGCCACTCCAAGTTATGCAACGGTAATTTATTAGGGGAAGAATATATCCATTGTAGAAAAGTTTTCTTGCATCAAGATTTAAATATTTTTTAATTTTTAAAAGAAGATAAAGTCTGGATGAAAACGATGCTTATAACGAAATAAAATCAGGAGTCCCCTGGAATTCATTATAAACAAACTCTACTATACATGTAAATATATATTTTTTCTCATCATATCCTTCCTGTGATGTATTAATGCATTATTAATTCAGCAGTTCTAAAACTAAATACTTAATGTGTGTATCCTGCATTTTGCTTTCGGCAGAGACATACAACACAATGTACCAAATCTATCTCTCTGCCTTGGGATAAAAAAACTGTCTCTGCTTTGGGATATAAGAACAAACATTCAAATTTTTAAGCATGTTAAATTTATTTAAAAATAAACATGATGTTTTGATTTATCTATGAACTGACAATATAACATAATGTATAACAAATTCTAAGTACAATCTACAGTAACAATAAACTGGGGGAAATTGATTCATGTACACAAATGAAAATAAAATAAACATATGTTTAAAAATTTATATTATATGTATATACTTATGTTTAAAAATACTTTTGTTCAAAGCACTGTGGAATGTGAGAATTAATAGCCATTTATTCATTCATTGTTTTCCTAAATAAAGGGTATAATTGATCGCTTTTCAACTTGTGACAATGTACCGAGGAATGCACTTGGTATGCTTTCAACATAATTCCACCACATACTTCTCAATAATTACAGGCAGTATTTGTTTTAAAAATAATGTAGATATCACAGCAGACCACAATAACACTCATATTCAACCCTGTAGGAAGAAAAACTGACAAACCCTACTACCATTCATATAAACTCAAATGAAGCAAATTTACATGTAATTTTATACTTAATAGTAGCATGTTCAAAGTGAATACACACACATACATACTTATTCAGCACATAACAAGCAAAAATGTAACTGGATAACATTAAAAAGTGTTGAGCATGTTCCACAGGATTTAGTATATATATATATTGTAATGACACAAAATATGTAAATGTTAATGTTTATGGCACTATGGGATGCAAAAAATATGATTTTTTTTCCTTTCAAACTTCTTAAAGGCGGTACAGGGGTCTAAAATCTGTCAGATAGAATTTTCTGATATTTTCAGGATTAACCCTTTGATATTAGAGCATACAAAAAAAAAGAATAAAAATTGGGGTCACCGGCCATATTAGGATGAAATATGTCATGTAAAAATCGGCTATTTTGGTTGAAATAATAAGGAAAATTAGCGAATTTTAACAAAATTTAATTCATTTTAGTTACATTAGTTAGATTTTTTTAATTTGGAAAATTATTAACTAATATACTGTACTTCAATTTCCATGAAAAAAATTTGGGGTCACCAAACTTTTTTTAAAATAAATCGCAAAAAACTGTTTTTTCCTATTATTTCTATACAAATTATCTCCCTTTAATAGAACAGGAGTTTGCTGAAAAGGTTCAATATTCTGCATGGTTACGCAATGAAAGTGGCATATTTCATCAAACTTAAGGTAGATAGATACTGTTGTGCTGCGCAGAGTAATCGCGCATTAGAAAAATACAAAGTCGAATACGGGTTTGGTTTGATTTCCTTGCCGGAACAGTCCTTTGACAGGTTTTCCTTAGTGACGTCATAATTGATTGACTAATATGAAACGTCATATTTAGACCATTTTGCCGCTAATTAACTCCCTTTTCCCGTAAATAATGTTTATTACGGAAACTTTGTAAAATATTTCTGTTAAAAGCATGGTGACATATACATTTTTTCGTCGCAACCAAGGGATCATATCATAAACTATCTACTTACAAAAACATATAAAATTCTCATGGAAAAAAGGCTCATTTTTATTAAGCTGAAAATTGCCTTTCCATATTTTTCCTGTGCATTCTATGTAAAAACAGACGAAAAATGGCTAAAAATGAGCAAAATTTGACATCAGTTCTAGAAAAAAACAAGCATGGTTACCCATACTTTTTATTACATATTTCAAGTTAGTAAGATTAGTTCTTCAATTGAGCCGACTTTTAGCAAAATCTCATGGAGATGAACATAAGTGTCTATCTACCTTAACTATTACTAGACATTGAAAATGGTTTCAGCAACATTCCCATAGTGAATTCCATTTTTTGTCACATGTGCAAGAATGATGCCCAATTTTAAACTCCTGTACTACCTTAACTTAGTACAAATTTCACTGCATTTTAAACTGGGACATAAACTTATAAATAACTACATGCTAAAACATACACTTGGTGCTCAAAAATATTAACACATGTGAAATTTACCTGTGCATTTCTTGTTAAAACACCCTCTGTTTAAAAAATTCTATAGAATTCATTTCTGGACAGATTTTCATGAAATTTGCATTGATAAAAAGAGCTTGACATGCAGTTTCTTGCAGAATTCTATAGAATTTTTTTTTAACAGAGGCCTTCTTAATAAGAAATGCACAGGTAAATTTCACTTGTGGAAATAGTTTTGAGCACAGATTGTACATCAACTTCTCTGTTTTGATTACTGTCAGTCACTACTTTACAACAACTCTTTTACTTACTGACTGGAAAACTCCTCACTTTTAAATAAAAAAAATGAAGCAGATACAATTATCATTTAATACTTGTCTCCATAATGCATACACACACACATATACATAATTATGATCTACATTATTAAAGGATAATTTTAAAATTTTAGAACTGATGATGTTGAGCCAGTTTAGGAAGGCCTATTTCATTTCAACATAACAAATAAATCAGTGATAATTTCCCTGTATTCTAATAATCAATCAATATCATGCACCAATAAATTTGTTCATCACTTGAAATACATATAGATAACACCACAAGATACCGTTCATTACCATATTTTAACCACTAGAGATAGTTAAATTTTAAAATTTCAATTGCAAGGCTTGACGAGCATTTTAAAATTAAAAAAAATAACTATTTTAAACTATGTGTATTCACTTTTTTATGACCATGAATGTGTATTTTCTTTAATTAGAAGATGATAGCAGGAAATTTGCATTCACTTGCTAAAGAACCTTTTTAAATTAGAATCTGCTGGCAATACAGTGTGTATTCATTTTGCTTGATGGTCTTTTCCTTTGAATCTTTATTAATTAATGTTTATATCTGAAAAGTTTTCAGTTGTATTTCTACAATCTCAAGGTTAAATTTTTCAAAGCTCACAGTTCTAATGTTGTACTCACTTGATTGTAGAAGTACAATATTCAATGTCTTGATAAACTAGATTTTATTTATGAATATGAACAGTTATAGAATATCCAGGACATCTAAAACTAAGTATTAAATACAATGGCAAAAATTTTAGCAAAACTATTAGTAAACACATATTCTTTTCTTGTATAATAATCAATTTTAAATTTGAACTATTACAGGCTGAAAATTTAATTGAACAATTGCATACACATTTAACTACATTTTAAATGCCTTTGTGATAATAATAAAAAATGATAACACATTTCAAATAAATGTAATGAAAATAACTAAAAATATTATGCCTTAAAAATTATACTTATTTTATTTGATCAAGATGACAAAAGGGGTGAGGCATGAGTTAAACAAACTTATGAAGTCTCTCCATGCATTTCAGATATATTAACTAATGGGTAAACATATCCACTGTTTGAGTGATCTGATACAACAGAATAATATGCCTAAAAAATGTGGATCGTATTGCAAGGCAACATCAGGTCCTCTACAAGCAGAACAAATCTTTGTTACTTTAACAAAAATAGTAAAAGACAATTTTTTCCAACATCAAAGGCCAATAACTGGATTAAAAATCAGTGAGCTGGAACAAAGCTTAAATTTGATCTGAAACTCATGGAAGTAGACTTACATATCAAATATTAGATCAATACCTGCAATTGTTAGAAAAAAAATAGCCAAAAACTGATATTTCACTTAAACTTTTAAGTCCAAGGCCCATACCTCCATCAAGCATTGGTGGACTGGAACCAAACTTGCCCAATAAAACATCTGCTTCTGGAGTGATTTGATACAACAGAATAATCTGCCATATAAAAACATATCCATTGTGGTAGTGATATATTATATAGATTAATGGAAGTTTTGTTTCTGGTAAGAAATAATAGTGCCCACAATAATGGACAGGCCCACTTATGGGAGAGTCTATTACTGGAGACAATATTTGAAGTATCAAAAACAAAACTTCTATTATTTTTTTTTGTCAATAATTTATTACATCATTTGATAGCACAATTTAAAAAAAATGAAAATCAATTTTAAAGAAATCCGGAAGTCGACTATTCGGTATATTAAAGAATTGGAACATTTCAAACATTTTTAGTAGGTGTTGATTTCTCTATTTACATTAAGGCTATGGTAGTCTTACCTTTATTTAAAACTAAGGAGTATCGATTGATCTCCCTCTTGCATAGTTCTGTCCTTAGCTGATTTTGGCATTCCTAGTATTTAGATTATATTTGTAATTTCTTCTCTATCAACTTTTACACATATTTCGGTATCGGGATTTCCAAATGTTTTGATTTTATCTGCACTGATGAGACATAAGTTGTTGAAATGGGCATCTGCAGAAACTAAATTAACGGTAACTTCGGTATTTTATTGTTACTTACATACTTTTTTCAATATTTTTAAGTATTCTGACAGTAGCAAATGCTGAAAATATTTGCCCACAAGATCGAAGAAAATTCATACAAATTATCGAAAAAAAAAGAATAATTTGCCTAATAAAACATATCCACTGTTGGAGTGATTAGATACAACAATATTTACCTACTTAAATAAACATAAAAATTTGTATTTTTTCTTGTTTTTATAAATACCAAATTCCAATCTGACAATTTAATTGTTCAGATACCCATTAATCATATTTTAGGGGCTAATTGTACATGTTGATTCTTAATTTATTTCTAACTGATAATTTCAATATTGTGAGTGTATGGGCAAAAAATAAACAAAAATACAGTGCATAAAAAAACACACTATTTTCTGTAGAAAGCTAGAACTGTCCTTTAAAGAACTATAAATATCCCCCCTTTCTGCTGGAAAAAAATTCTACCAAAATAGAAGGTGCATATGTTTGATGTATATAAAAACAATCTGCAAAACTTTGAGAGGAGTCCATTACAAAACATAGGTAATCAACGATTACAAAGTTCGCCTCGTTATGGCACATGGACACAGAAACCCAATTTGGCCAGGGTGCTCATTTACCATCCCTTATGCATGTATACAAAGGCTAGATGATCTTACCATATACAGTTATCCAGACCTGAATTCAGACATAAATGGAAAAGTGACCTAATTTTGGCTTAATGCTGACCTACTGCCAAAGATGCATGCACATGCAAGGTTAGATGATTCTACCATGTACAGTTACTTAAATCTGAACTCGGACACAAACTTGAATGTAAGTCAATCATGCGGAAAATATAGGTCAAAGTGACCTAATTTTGCCTGGATGCTGACCTACCCCCAAAGATGCATGCACATGCAAGGTTAGATGATCCTACCATGTACAGTTACTGAGATATCAACTCAGACCTAAAATTAAATGAAAGCCAGTCAAGCGGAAAATATAGGTCAAAGAGACCTAATTTTCATGGAGGCTGTGAGATAGCCGAAGATGCATCTGCACACTAAGTTTGATGACCCTACTCTTCATAGTTGCAGAGATATATGCCCAAATGCGGACGCGGACGTAGATGCGGACGAGGACGCGGGGGGTACTCCAACAGTCCTCCTCAACTTCGTTGAGGCGAACTAAAAATTGGGTACCCTGTCCATAGTATATTGTTGAAAAATGACTTAAGCTCAGTTAGCTGTAAAATCTGGAAAACAATTATAAAATTCAACCAAAATTGCATGTACCCATATTTAATGTACGAAGCAAAACCCTGCAGAGTCACTGGTCTCTCAGTAAAAAACCTGCATTAAGAGTTGATTACACAAGATAAGTATCCTAGTGTTGGATGGACAGACAGACAGATGAATAGACAGGCAGGCTAAAACCTATATATACCCCAAACTTTGTTTATGGGGTATAATAATACAATAACTTGATAGCATCTTTAGTGATATGAATAAAAGTATATACAATTAAAGTGCAACTATTTAATGTACAACCTATTCAGATAAAATTTAGATGATCAGGGGCATATCTAGGTATGAAATAAAGTATAGGCACAAAAGACGCCCACTTAATGCCCACATTGATGCAAGGCAAAATATGGAAGAGGGTCCAGGAGCAAAGACCACCGGATACTCCAGCGAATTCGCAAAATTGAGAGTTCTCTCAAAATTGATGAGAATAAAGCAAATGCTTATCTTTATTGATATGATTGTGTATATTCCTTTCTTTTTGATGAAAATCATTTACATGTGTGCAAATGCATCTTAAGACCCCTCCTTGATCATAGGGTTATGCGTAGTAAGTGCTAAGTTCCAGAGATGTTTATCCCAATGATCAGTCTAGGGTGTGTCCAGATTGGGGACAAAAAAGTATGGAAATCCCCAAATATTGTCATTGCGGTACTTGGATATCGTGTGTTGACAGGTGCAGGTCTTGATGAGATATCAGATATGGACCGTCTCTCCTTTCGTCATTCTGCTAATTCCACAACTGAGTATTGATTTGTGGGTTTTGTGTGGTGTACCGCCTATTTCTGCTGTTGGGATGCAATGGGTCGGGATGGGGTGGCATGCAAGAATTGTTTCATGTTTTTAACAGCCCTTTTAGAGTTACTTTGAATGAATGATTCAAGAGAATGAGGTTAAGAAGTGGTGTTGACTGTTCTAATGTGTAGTGACAGTGTTTGATAGTTTAGAGGTTTTCACTTTATAACTGTTGTAGCTGAACACATTCTTGCTGCAACAGTACAACTAATAAGTAAGCTTTCACAGGAACGAAACGATGATCTCGTGATGGAGTTTTTTTTTTAAAATAGGGATCATAAATGAAATGGTAGCCAATTACAAGATCGGGTCTAGTAGACCATGAGTAGTTGCCAGAGGTACTGTGTAAACTTTCAAATATAGAATCTCCATCAACATAATATTTCTTGGACCATTTAATAGAACAGATTGTTGGAGTGTCATCTTCATCTTTTTTACTGTGCCTTAGGCCATTGGCAGTAGATTGTGCACTGCTTCTGAGTCTCATTCACTGGGACAAAATGCGTATTTGGTTAGGCCGCGAAGCGGTGGAAAATTGGATGGTCTAATAGGATCAAATGAGTTGTTTGAAGTTATAGTCTGTTGTTCGGAACATGTGTCTGTCAATGTTTTAAGTATTGAGTATTTGTTGTCAATGCCCGTCATCTGAACGTCGGTTTTAATATCCTTTTAAGACTTTTTTTTTCAATATCTACACAAACTATCATGGAAACATTTAACACTCATTTGGGACACGGTGGTGCAAAAGTGAAACCCTTTTGCTTTATATTAAATACAGGACCGATATTTCATGCTTTGTGATAGCAATGGCAGCAGAGTCAGTGTTTTGATGTTTTACAAAAGGTGCCACTTAATCTTGCCAGATTTATTCGAGCCTTAGGTAGCTACACCCCTGATGATCACATTGCAATGTACATGTTTATCATTTCTGAGATCAGCCAAGAGTAGTTTTTCCAAACTGAAAACCAAAAGATATTCTCAAAAAAAGATTATTTAAATTCTGTAGACCTCATTTTTTTGCATAAAATAAGAATGAAGAAGAAACATAATGGCTTACATATTTTTTTATAACTTTTCGTTACTTACACTGGAACAAGGTACTGATATTACTGATAAACAAAAATAAAAAACAATAATGTTAAGTACAATAAAAAATGTCAATTTGAAAAGACTTCACATTAAAAAACATTGGAATGTTATCATAAAATTAAAATATATCTAAAAATTTTACAATTTGATAGATCTAGAAATTTACAATAGGGTAGATAAATATAATTATATATAAAAACATTTGTTCAAGAAGCAGGAGGTATATATATATACAGAGGTAACATAAAATTATTTACCAATACATTATTTCTGGGTGAATGCCTTAAAATCTGCAAGTGAATAACTCCAGAATCATTTTAAAGATTGAAGGGCACAGCTGAGTATATTCTATTAGAGTGTAGAATTATTTTTGATTATGTTTGTTTGTTTGGGGTTTAACACCACTTTCAGCAGTATTTTAGCTATATTGTGGCAGTCTGTTTAAGTGGTAGAGGAAGCCATTGTACCAAGAGAGAACCTCTTACCTTGGGTTGGTAAATGACATTACTAATCACTTAGGTTTATAATTTTTGATTATGCAAGTTATTTAATTTTTCACTTTTACATGTATCATAATTGTTTAGGTTAAAATATTCTGGTGGAACAGCAAAAAATGGTAAAATAATAATAATAAAAACATTTAATATACAGTGAAAAAGTACAGGAGGCAATTAACTAAATCAGCACATCATGACAATAAAAAAACAACATTTTTACTGTATCTTCAACATTAAACCTACTCTATACATGTATAGAAATTTGGAGGATCCTAATACAAGCTTGAGCATAACTCTATGTTACTAGCTACTGTATATTATAACATTACTAAAAGAGGGCAGTAAATAAAACATAAGTAATTATTGAAAATATACAGGGTGGTCTAAGTACAGCCTTCTGACATGATTAAAAGGCTACATACATGTAGCAAAGACAAATTTAATTTCCAAAAATTATTTAAAGATACATGGAGATACAGGCACCATTGATTGATTAATTGATGTTTATCTATAAATATATTGTGATGAGAGCTGTTGAAAATATGAAGAATGCATTTGGAAATGTTAATAAAATATAATGAACCCAATACATGTAATAGGTTTTATCTCTAATATATTATATTTCTTCCATAAAATACAACGAACAAACCAAAGGAAAGTTAAATTTGCCATTCCTTGTGGATTTTTCAACTGTGACGTCAAATAATTCACTGAGTTTATTATGGTAACAATTATGATGTCGATAAAATCGGAACGTTGGATTGGACATTTACCCGTGTAAGACAGCTTCACGCGATCCTGTCTTCTATGGGCTGTCTTACACGGGAAACAGCCATTTACGGAAGAACAAATATTTCCACACCGTTCAGGAAATGTGAAATTAGAGAAATTGTCTTTCCAATCTACTGAATTTGCAAAACAGTACGAACAAAAATGAATAAAGGGCTACGCCGAGTGCAGCATGATACGACCACAGCATGTCGAACACTGAAATTTGAACAGGTGTAAACTAAAATGAATTCAAAATCTAATAAAAACTAGAGAATGTGTCTATAAGACACGGATGCCCCGCTGACAAATTTATCACAATTGACAACCTAAGTCAATCAGGCATAAAAATTAGAAAATTAAAAGTACCATTAAAGATGATTAATTTGATGAAATATCCCATTGGTACAATGTGTAGTTGTTGAGAAATGGACTTAAATGCAAAATTTAACAAAAGTCACTAAAGCGTAAAATATAGGTCAAAGCTACCTAACTGTCAATGTTTTGGGAAGCACTCATCAAGGCAATTAATTTGATGAAATATCCCATTGGTACAATGTGTAGTTGTTGAGAAATGGACTTAAACGCAAAATTTAACAAAAGTCACTCAAGCATAAAATGTAGGTCATGGATCCCTAATTGTTGGTGAATCTGGTAGTACTAATAAAGGTGCATGTACTGATGCAATATTACCAAAATACTACAAGAGGTTGCCAATATATAGACCTAAACGCAAAACTTAACATCGGGCGAACATACGTACGTACGTACGTACGGACGGACAAGGGTAAATCTATATGCCCCTTCCACTTCGTGGCGGGGCATAAAAAAGATTTCACATATTTCTATTGATTGCAATTTTGGCCCCTTTGACTCCTTATAGCTCAGAAACAGTAAGAGTTACACCAAACCTGTTGACATAATTCTGACAGCTTGCAATGAGAGGAATCCAAAGAAAAAAATCCCATCAAAATCTGATGTAAAATAAAGATTTTA